>SKCR01042596.1:0-108423 GCA_019454045.1 Zanthoxylum bungeanum
TGGAACCGCTGGAACCGTTCGGTTCCACCGGTTCCACTGATTCGGTCAGGATAAGAACCCTAACCGAATCGGTCAGGTTCCGGTTCGGTTCCGGAACCGGAACCGAAACCGGTTGGAACCGGAATCGTCCGGTTCCAACCGGTTCAGTTCCGGTTCCGAACCGGAACCTTGGCCGGGTCTACCCGTATCTTCAATAATATATATACACATTGTCTAAATCTCTTGCACAAAAATATTTACTAATTATTTAGTAGCCTCAAGAAATGTAAATTAAGTTCAGCATTCACGTATCTATTAGGAAGGAAAAAATAAATAAAATTTATGCTTTAAAACATCTCATAAAAATAAATGTGTAAGCTATTAGGGTTTCATTCTTAAAGAATCATTAACGTTTTGCTTCGTATAGTTTCTTTCTCAAAATTTTGTTTTTAAAAAAATCCATATTGCATTAGAATATTGTACAATCTCATACTAGCTAAATTGACATGATTGATATTAAATTAAAAACAATGTATTAGGTTGAAATTGTAATGGATGTGGTACAAACAATGCTATATATCACGGTTTCTTTAGTAAATAATAATTGAGCGTGGTCTGGTGGTGTAAGATTCAGTATTACCTTGAGGTTTTGGATTCGAATCTAGCGCGTCAGAGACTGAAACAGTTTGGGATTTTACCTATTCCATTTAAACTCGAAATTGGTAATTTGGCAGCAGAGTTTCCAACGATTCCAAAAAAAAAAAAAATTTTATCTTTTTTTCCTCTCTAATTAATTTGTTTATACATAAAAGAAACCAAACAATTAATAAAACCATTTCTTAAATCAGAATATAAATTCATATCCGTACCCAAATGTATAGTACCTATTTATTGCATATACCCGTTCAGGAAAGATACCGGAGAACAAAATTGACATGCCATGAGCGTATTTCAAAAAAAAAAAAAAACTTACTTGGTTGGCGAAACCAACGCCAACTCCGAGCAATATACGGCCAAAAATGAGCATATAGACATTAAAAGCTGCCCCACCGAGGGCCGAACCGGCAAGGAAAGCTGCACCACCGGCCAAAATTGAAGGTTTGCGGCCAAAAGATCTGGTGACGGATGAGGCGACGAAGGAAGCAACAAGACCAGCAACATATAGAGAGGAGGTGAATGAGGTTAATACTTGGCTATCAAATTTGCAGTAGTTGCTAATATTTGTATCTATTTTCATCTTCCTGTACACTTTTGGAAAGAATTTCTCCAAAAATGGCTCCATAGATGTCACTCCACCTTCATAAATCAATATCCTTTCTTTATGTTAATTTTTGCAAACAGTAAAGACTCAAGAATATAAAAATAATGTAGTTTTACGTTTTGTTTTTCTCCTTGTCCTATAATTGGCAATGTCTTGAGCCTATGCAATTATTTCCAATTTCATGTCAAGCAATCCACGTGAGCCTAACATGACTTCTAATCTTCTAGTATAATATATTCTTTAGTTGTAACTCACAGCTGGCTAAACTGATATTTTTAACTTATCTTGTTGATTAAAAGTATCATCATCAATCAAATCTTTATGTTTTATTTATCTTGGTTCAAATTATTACCGAGTAAAATGAAGAAAAATAATTATAATTTAGATAACAACATATAAGTAAATGAAATGCAAGTGGTATGTTAAAGATCAAGTAAACAACAATGCTAGGAAAATTTGTCCTGATAACCCAAACGACCACACAGCCAAAAGGGTACTTGGCCGGATTAATTTCCATGGGCAAAGCAACAATTTTGTAAAGCTAAAGAGAAAGAAAGATAGATACCTGAAATTCCAATATCATAGCCAAAAATAACACCTCCCATGCCAGCCATCATACAAGACAAGACAACAAATAAGGTAATCTTCCCATTATTATTCTTCCCACCTTCACTTGTTATCGCCATCCCTGCTGCCATGGCTTCGCTGCTTCTCAAACACAGAAAAAAAAAAAGAATGAGAGATGAAGAAAGTTCAAATTTGTACAAGCAGCAGCCTCTGTTGACTTATAAAGATATTTAAGTGTTTGGTTTTGGACTTATTAGTGTTGTGTGATTCAACAAATGAATATGGAAGATGAGAACTTGGAGTTGGGCTCATGCCTACATATGGGCATCGCTATCAGACACGTAATATTATTATCACAAAATCCCGAGGGACCAGTATTTCCCTTTCTTGTAAGAATCTTAAACCAATTATTATATCAAAGTTCTTAAAAGATGCTCATACCTTTTATCTTAATTTTACTGTGGCTGACTGACTTTGTAAACCAAGCAGAAATGTTCACTTGATTTAGGGATGGTAAGGGGCCATCCCTTGAATTTTATTGTACGCGATGTTAATATTTTATCTTACTTGTTTCAATCAACCTCATATGAAATATAATTACTCGTCCTCCAAGGATCCCTTTCACATGCATATTTTTATTTTTAGTATTAAAAAGATATCAAAATATCATTAACTTACATATATTCGATCCTAATAATAATACATCAGGCTCCACATATGCCATCCATATCTTGTATGCGACATTAGCTGACGATCTTAAAAAATAAACTAAAATCAAATTCATATTTGATCAAAATCTTCATTATTGAAGGAGAATATATCTCACAATCTCATTGGGAAATTATCATTTTTTCACCTAGTAAATTGAGTAAGTTTCGTTTTCCATGAAATTTTTGAAATTGTTCAATTTTCTATCTGAAGTTTCAGATTTGTATACTTTTCCATTTTTATGAGATGGAAAACAGATAATTTTTCCGAAATTAATGAATAATTTATACATATTTCTACCCATGTTTTCATAACCGGACTAGACCGGCCGGTTCAACTGATCGAACCGAAAACCGACCGTGAGTCCGATCTAACTAAATTTTAGACTTAGTTACTAATTGTGGGCCGGTTTTTAATTGTCGTGCTTCATCTTCAGCATATAATTACAACAACTCACTTTGCTTTTTAAGGGTAAATTCACCTTTATATCCTATGATTGGAAGAGTCGGTGTATTGTTTAAAAAATAATATATATATATATATATATATATATATATATATATATATATATATATATATATATATATATATATATCTTAGTTGTTGCTCTATCAGTGTTGAATGTTACTTTTTAAGGACTTAAAAAGTTATATTAGTCTCGTGAGTGATGGCGAAGATGTTTATCACTTCTCATGAAGAGAAAGTGGCTTTATTCTCCTCAAAAAGTAAAATTTAATATTATAAATAAAGGATAGATTTATTGTTGGGCGGAGGTGCATTGTTGAATTAAATCATGCATATGAAATAAAAATTATTATGCATAAATTAAATAAAATTTAGTTTAGATAAACTTGAAAAGATTATGTATAAGTAAAAGGAAATTAACATCAAGTCGAGTTTCACTCTTTTTTTAAAATCTTATTAGCCATACGATGGTGCATTACAAATCTATAACTAATGTTCTCCCAAAATTCTTGGTGGCTTCTTGATTAAGAGATACTCCTTAAATAAAAAATGATGAACTAAGAAATTGTGGAAACTCTCAACTACACTTAGAGTCTGTATTTTTTTCCTTATATTTCTCTTTATGTTTTCAACAACATAATTGGTCTATTTATAAAGATGGTTTGAAGAAACACATTTATGTTCAAGGTTTTAATTCTTTATAAGGTTATATCCTTTCAATATACCATTTTACTTTAAAGGGTTATGTTCTTTCAATTATGTCTTTTCTAAAAGTTGTAAATTAAAGTACATGTCTTTACAACATGACACCGTTTAAATATATTTCAATTTTGAAAAATTTCTAACAATCCCCCACAATTTCCTGAATTTGAAAATTAATACAGACACTTAAGAGAGTTATCTTGAAGAAAACATGTATCAGAATAGATAGCTTTCACCTTGAACCTTCCATAGTAAATGGCTATCGGATTTACATGACAAACTTGAACTGTTCCGACGTTGGTGTAAACCAAGACAATAACCATTACACAACCTGACTTCGACCATTTCCCGTTCTACTATTGTGTTCAATTCAGCCATGAACATCGATCCTGGCTTTATTAAGTACTTTAGGGAAACCAACATTTAAGAGCCCAATGGAAGCGACCTCACTTTGATCTACTGTAAAAGGTATTTTGTCTTTACCTATATTAGAACCATTCCCCTAATACAACAATCATTAAAAACCTTAGCTTATCCTAACTTTGACAGACAATACTCTGCGTCATTATAGAAATGGGAAAAAGTATAAAACTCTACATTGCAAAGTTTGAAATGCGCATAGTTTCAGTTGTCCCTTTTGAACCTAAATCTCGGCATATCCAGTCAGCTAGGTTGGGTTTCCATTATGATAATTCTTAATTTATATGCTTCAAGCACATTCCCCTAAATGACTTCTCAACTTACTCTCAAGGTAAATCCTTAGTAAACGATTCGCTATGTTTTCTTTCGATTTAACATAATCTATTGAAATTATGCCACTTGAGAGCAGTTGCCCTATGGTATTGTGTCTTCGACGTATGTGTCGAGACTTACCATTATACATTGTATTTCAGACTCTCCCAATAGGCGATTGAACATCACAATGTATGCTTATAGTTGACACCGGTTTTGGCCGGTTTGGAATATCCTCTAAGAAATTTCGAAGCCACTCTGCTTCTTCTGTAACTTTATGTAATGCTATGAACTCAGACTCCATAGTGGACCAGGTAATACATGTTTGTTTCTAGGATTTCCATGATACGGGCACACCCCTACCGTGAAAATAAATCCACTTGTGGATTTGGAGTCATCTGTATCAGATATTCAGTTAGCATCGTTGTATCTGATATCCAATTAGCATTGATGTATCCCTCTAGAACAACAAAATATCTTGTATAATACAGACCATATTTTGAAGTTTCTCTCAGACACCTTAAAACTCTTACTATGACATTCCAGTGATTATGTCTTGGATAACTCATAAATCTACTAAGCTTGTTTACAACTTGAGTTATATTTGTTTGTACGCAATTCGTGAGATACATCATATTTTTGATGATTCTCTAATACTCTAATTATGATACGCTCGAACTAATATTCTTTGACAGATGAAAAGATAGGTCCACATGAGTTCTAGCCACGTTTAGATCTCATTTATTATATTTTTCAAGTATTTTCTCAATATAATGAGCTTGGGATAATATGTATCCCTATGATGTTCTATAAATTTTAATTCCTACAATCACATCAACCACTCATAAATCTTTCATGTCAAATTTGTTGGTCAAATTTTTCTTCGTAGACTAAATCATTTCATGATTATTGTCAATTATCAATATATCGTCAACATTGAGACACACAATGACATACCTCTTTTGATGATTTAGTGTACACACACTTATCACACTTATTGATTTAAATCCATTTGACATCTCTTTTTCAAATTTCTCATGCCATTATTTAGGTACTTGTTTTAATCCATACAAGAATTTTACAAGTTTGCATACCTTATTTTCTTATCCATGAACATTGAAACCTTCCGACTGTTCTATGTAAATCTCTTCATCTAATTCATCATTTAAGAATGATGTCTTTACATCCATTTGATGCATTTCATGACCAAATATAGCTGTTATAGCTATGAGTATTCTTATTGAAGTGATACGAGTCACTGAAGAATATATATCAAAGTATTCGATGTCTTCTTTTTCTATAACCTTTTATGACTAAAATTTCCTTGTACTTCTCAATTGATCCGTATGGTTTCATCTTCCTTTTAAATATCCACTTGCAGCCCAATGGCTTATAACCTGGAGGAAAATCAATCAACTCCCAAGTATGGTTTTGTAGAATGGAATCAATTTCACTGTTTATAGCCTCTTTCCACAAACATGCATCAGAATAGATATTGCTTCTGTATAAGTTTGAGGCTTATTTTCTAATAGATATGTCAAAAAATAAGATCCAAATGACTTAGATATTAATTTTCTCTTACTACGTCTAGGTTTATTATTCTTAAATTTTTAAAATTCATCTGATTATTGGTTCATCTGATCACTACTTGTAGTAGTGTCAATAATCTTTTAAGAGAATAGGTTTTTTGTTGTTATTTATTTTTATTTATAGGGGAATTTCTCTTCAAAGTATATCACATTCCTTGACTCAATAATCATGTTTGGATTGATGTTAGGAATCTCATATTTATGTACAAGAATCAATATGCATTACTGTTATGTGCATATCCAATGAATATACAATTAATAGTTTTCTTTGTCCTATTATAGGAGCAAAGCAGAGTTTACTGCTATGCCTATGACATCTGCGACCATGACACTGTTAGGCTTGCAGCCCGTTGAGAGTGCGAATAGCCCCACAAGGGGACTAATCAAAGAATAAAAGATTCGTCACTTAGTATAAAACATTGGGAATGATTTCAGGCCACACTACACCCCTCACAATGTCTGACCTTAAATCTGTTTGGATTTAGAATGGTCTTTTACTGATGTCGGTATAATATTTAGGTTCGAGAGAGGTATCCCCACATCTTATAATGCATATCACATGCAATAATAGTTTTAAATAGCATACATAACGCAAACATGAAAAGTAAAATACATTGAATAAATAAGGTACAAAAAGACATAAAAAATAATCACAGCGAATGTTACAATGATGGAAAAATAATAGTTGAACAAAGTGAAACATACATCCCATAGGCCTGGCCTCGTGGAGGCCTGACCGGATATGTCTATGGTAGGCTGGATATTATATTAGTATCCGGCCAGACTTACAAGAAGTATGGCTTGATATTCTGCTTGAATCAAGAACTCGGAATGGCAATGGTAACCAGTAACATGTAATACAATTTAGAAAGCATACAATGCGTAATCATGAATAATAAATAAAAGCGAGGTTTAGCCGGACATATCGACAGTAGGCCGGACATGTTGCGTAATCTAAAAATACAGGAACATGTGCCAATGATAACAGTGAAACAACAAATGGCTAAACAATGATAGTGATGTCTAATATAGTAATAGCAGTATGCAGAATGCAGTAAACATGCATTTTAGGAATGATATAACAGTAACAAAATAAAATGAAATAGTCATCCACCCAATGGTATGTGGAATTATATCTCTAGTGTGAACTATATAAACGTCCATTCAGAATCAGGCTATGAAAATTACGTCCAGGTTTCCATCTTATATATCAAAGGAGATCAGACAACATGATATATAAAGACATGTCCACCCGGACCTGTAATAGGTCAGGCCAGATATTTCTCACAGGTCAGAATCATAAAAGCATGTATACTAATCCATAATGAGTTAATCAATCATCCAATAAAAAACAGTAATAAGAATATTAAAGTGCACAAGACGAGAATAAGAGAGAAATAAAATAGCTAAATGGTAATAAGATAATAAAAAATAGCAGTTAACATAACGAAATAGTAATAAAAGGTGCTAGTGCAAGCAAATAAACAAGATGTGAATTACATAGTTTTCAGGAAAACTGGCTAGATGTTCTAATTAAGTGTACATGTCCGGTCGGACGTGTGGCTATTCCGGCTAGATATACTGTATAAGAAAGTAGAATCTGAAGAAATGTACCATCAGGTCGTACCTTTGTGTGCTGTCTGGCTCCAAAAAATACCTCTGAATGTTGGGTTGTCGTTGGATTCATACCAAAAGGGTTGGGAAATCCAAGGATTAGTGTTTATTTTTCTCTCTCTCTAGGTTTCAAATATCAAATTTTCACCAAGGCTTCTTTGAGATTGATTTTGGATCCAATTTTGAGGGGGAAGCCTCTTTTTTATAGTGTGAGAGGAGGATCTCATAATGGAAGGGGAACAGAATCCTCTATTGGCCTCATCTCTATCTGACGTTATTTGTATTACTGTATACTGTAACCTTCGATCAATGTTCTGCCGGACGTATAATTTGAAATGTAAGTCTGGCCGACCATTGATTAGTCTGTGACTTCAGCTCTTAGTAATTTGCATGTGTGTTGGCCACTTTAATACATGTCCGACTCGATGTTAAATTTGAATTTCATATTCGGCCGGCCCCAATCAGATCTTGTGTTGTTGGTAACTGATAATCTGAACATTCAATTGTAGTTGTGACTTGTTCGGCCAGATTTAGGGTTTTCAGGGTGAGTCCGGGCGGATATTCTGGTTTGAGAGAAGGTAAGCCAGACATAGGTGATGTCTGGCTGGCTTTTGGTTAAATTCCTTGGAGTTTCTTTCTTTTTGGCACTCATCTTGCAACTTCCCAATTTTCAGGGGGTATCCCAATAAGAAATTTATCATCGGGCTATACGTAAAATGCAATGTCTACACATATTCTCACATTTTTAGCTTTAGAAACTATCACTTTGACTAGACACCCCTACACTTTGAGATATTTATAGGAGGTTGTGTGACCTTTCCACAATTCATATGGTGTCTGGTTCAATATTTTTGCGAACTTTCATAAATTTGTCATAATGTGTGAAATTGAAATATTAATTTATTTTTCAAACATGCACATTTTTAACCTAAATGTAGCCCAAATTAAAAGTTGGTTCTCTCAAATTGTCCAACTTTGAAGCATTAACACACTACGTAAAAAAATAAAGAAATAAAAATAAAAAAACCACCTACGTTAATGGTTAAAGATGCCATCCAAGTGAGCTTACGACACTTTCTGTATTTGTTATTATATGTGCATTGTAAAATATTAGGAAAAAAAAATTGTCACAACATATGATAGATTTTATACATCATAAATCTATCATTATTCAGACACAAAATATAATTAATTTATGACGAGATATGTAGTTCAAATTAGTACTCTGTCATAAGATGTAATAATATGTTTCTATCACAGATTTTTATTTTCTGAAAATATATTTATATTATTAAAAAAATTATGCAATTATAATTAATTTATAAATTATTAAAAAAATAAAATAGAAATTACAAATCCATAAATGTTAGACAATTATATATATTAATGAAGATCCAAATACTTGAACATCCATTAATAATCCAAACATTTTTATATTCACAAAACACAAAACCAATTGAAACATAGTATCAAATATGTTCCAACACAAACTACAATTTGAAATCCATCAATTATCCAAACGTCTTATAATAGAAATATTATCAG
Organism: Zanthoxylum bungeanum; assembly: GCA_019454045.1. Taxonomy (NCBI): domain Eukaryota; kingdom Viridiplantae; phylum Streptophyta; class Magnoliopsida; order Sapindales; family Rutaceae; genus Zanthoxylum; species Zanthoxylum bungeanum. The sequence goes on from SKCR01042596.1 coordinate 9,163, forward strand.
CAATAACATAATCGTTTTCATTAAAACTTGATCTCAACTTCCTTAGTTTTTCTGCATCAAACTAGCAAGATACATTAAAAAAAAAAAAAGGTGGAAAAGTTTCAATATTCAAGAAATTTTCCAAAATCAAAAGAAGGAAAATATTAAAATTTAAAGAGTGAAAGTGGATTTTTAAACGAGTAAAAATTTATAATCCAAAATTATGCAATGCAAAAAATAAATTGATCGAATAATCTAGACATAAATTCTATTCACATACACCACACTTTTTCCTGCAGAAAGGATCATCTATAAGGCCAAATCCAAAAGTCTTCAAACGCTATTTTGTTATTTAAATAGTGAGTAATATCATCAAAATTTGTTTTAAAAGAAATATCAAATTAGATTTTTATTCTCACTCTTTAATATTGAAGAGCAACTTATCTCTCTTCAAATAATATTATATAATATTTTATCTCTCCTTTTTATTTTTGGTGGTGGTGGTTGGAATTATTAATAATAATTATTTATTAAAAGGGAAATGCTAATGAGTGCCCTTATGGCACTTGTTAATGATCCATTTTAGGAAAGTTTTTATAGGAAAAATGAAAAAGTGATTAATGTTTTGACAATTTTTTACATTCCCCATAAAAGTGATATGAAAACTTACCAAAAATGGATCCTTAATGAGTGCCCTTAGGGCACTAGTTAGCATGAACAATTAATTCTTTTTTAACCTATAAATAATATTAAACTCATATATATCTCACTATAATTTTGTCTACCATTTGTCATTTCAATTTTACTAATTTTAGTGGATTTTATCAAAATGGACTAAATTGATTATCCAAAATTTTCTACCCAATATCTTAATTCATCTCAATTTGTTGAATAAAATTACTGACCATTAAGGAAATCAATAGAAAATAGATAAAATATAATTAGTTTTGAACAAATGGAATGATGAATAATTTGTGTAAGAAATAATATAATTTATAAAAATAAAAATTGAAAATACATAAAAAGATAAATAGGAGGGTAGTTAAATTTGTTGGAGGTTTTGTTATATTTATTGAAAAATGGAGGGCGGTCAAATTTGGTGGAGGAAAATTTTTGATTAAAATAATATAAATATATTTTTCGTTAAAGAGTCTTTTGAAATTAATTTTATTTTTCTACTCTTCAATAATTCAATTTGCCACGTAGGTAATCAAATAATCATTTAAAAATAAATTTAATACTCTTTTGGAGTTACTCTATGGTTAGAGTAAGTAAATTATAATGTGAAATTCAGTTAGCTACATATGTAACATAATTTTACACAAAACAAGACTAAAGAAAATATCATCACCTAAATTATATCTCTTATAGACAATGCTTAAAAATACGGATAACGCCTAGAGGTGCGAGGTTGATCACCTCGAGGCAGTGAAGCGGGTGCCTCAATCCCGCAAGGTGTTATTTCATTTTGTACACACCCTCCAAACAAGAACAAAGATTTGAAGAAATCTTGAAAATTAGAGATAATTTTTAATATTCTTTAACTAAGAAAATTTATTTTTGTTATTCTTGTGATTTGTAAATATTGTAGAGATTCTTTTTCACTCAAAATTTTGGGACTTTTTGATTTGATTGATGAATTTGATGGCTAGATGCATGTGTGAAGTTATATTAAGTAATATTATTGTAATATTAGTTTAATATTGTCATATGATGATGTGTTTCCATTCTTGAGTGTAAGAACCACTCTTTTTATGCATATAATTGTTCTAGGGTTCTTCATGTGTGGTGGCTTTGATTGGTGTAGAGATTAAAATTATTAATGTTGAGAAAATTGTATTTATAGCATTAAAAATTAATATTTTTGTATTTTATTCAGATCTAAAAATTTTGATTTTTTGATGATGAAAAATATGATGTTTGGATATATTGGATGTGTATTGAGTGTTGGAATAATTGCTAAAAATTATTTCGGAGTGAAAATATGCGAAAACGGTGAAAAACGACGTTACTGGGTGAATTACAGTCTTACTGGGTAAATGTTGACCAAATAATAACTAGTCACTGTTCGGTCAACCCATGGACTGACTAGACACTATTGGACTGACCCGGACAGTCCCGGTGGGGTCCCAATTAGTCAGTTCGGTCGGAACCGTGTTTTACGCGATTTTGCGGAAAATTATTTTTCGTAGAAGTTTCCCAGTGTTTTCATAATTTATTATTGTAGGGGTTTTAGGGGCTAAATCCGGTAACGCAGCGGAAGCGGCGGGAGATCGTATCTTCCGATTTCAAAAATTTTTCTCGGATTAATTAAATAAACATATTTATTTAACATTCCAATAATCAAATTATGAAATAAAATTCAAATGAATCATATTCAAGTGAATTTACCGAAATGCCCTTACATTGGTATTTTGTCCATTTTAGTCCGAAATTGATCTAATCATTTTGAATGATTCTAAATCATTTCTAAGATGAACTTAGCATGTTCAAAACATCAAAACACCAAAAGCACCAAAATCCCCAAAGTTTGACTTTTTGGCCGAATGCCCCTCCAAGGTGCACATTTGTGCATTTTGTCATTTCATGCATCAAAACACATCAAGATGTAATCCAATGAACATGAAACTTTATATGCATCATATACACACACAATGCACAACATATATGAAAATCCCCAAATTTGGAATTGGTCATGAACCCTAATTTTTCAATTTCTTCAAATTGGACAAATTAGACCAAATTGGTTAAATCAATTACTTTAATCATGTTTCTTTCATCCAATCAAAGTCTCAACACAATGAAACAACTCAAGATCAAATCTAGGTCATATAAGAGTGGGTCAACAACTCTAGATTAGCAACAAGGTTTCCAAAACCACAAAAGAACACTTATTACTACAATAGCCATAAGCTTCATTCATCATACATGCTCTACACTTTCATCAAAGTTCACAACCAAATAAACATAAACTATAAAAGAAGAAAGAACATCAAAGCATCACATAATGATGCCAAGCATGTTAGAAACAATTTCCATGTTGAAAGCTTTAAAGAAAGACTTACAAAATCCAAGTTTTCAAGCCTTTTCTCCTTTGGCTTTCAAGCTTTTCTCTCAACTTTCTTTTATGTTTATTTTGTGTATATGAACTTCTTAAAACCTAAAAATGAAACAAAACAATATATACCTCCTCCAAATAAGCCTTGGCCGAAATTTGGTGTGGTATATACAAATATCATGATATTTTTATTTCATTTAATTAAAGCTTTGTCAACTTGTTTACTTGAATCATTACAACTTTAATAACCTTTTAACAAGTCAACAAAAGCAACTCAAGAATATAACAATTATATTCTATTAGGGTGTTGGCCGAAATTAATAAAAAAATAAAGGAAAAAGATATTTTATTTTTCAAACAATTTTTGAACAAATATCTTAAGAAGTCAAAATCAATTTGACAACCTTTTCCTTTAATGTATAAGTCAACAATTGCAACTTATAATCATTTCTTAACTTTATCATTTGGTGATACATTTATATTTTAATTATATTAATCATTTAACAATTAAATAATTAAATAATAATTAAATACAAATATATCAAATATATGTATTATATTTACTTTAAATATCTCAAATACATATATTGATGATATATGTCAAATACCTTTATTTGACTATTTATTAATGTGTATTTAATAATATCATATATTAAATACAAATACACATTAATTAGGAAATGACGGTTCGGCCCGTTCGCATGTATTTTTCGTTTAACGATTAAACGATTTATAAATAATCATCATTATTCATAATGTTGCTCTAGTGCTCTACGAGTATGTTTCATTATTGAGACTCTCTAGATTCAGGTATATCCGTCACGAAATCCAATTTCATGTCCATAATCTATCCACCCGTAGATTATGACGATCACGGATAAACTAGCTGAATCATACAGGTCGAGGTCATTGCATACGTATAATCCCTCCGTCACAGGTATCCAGATAATCCCAGAGATATAGATGTAAACGTCAAATCTCTATAGGTATTATCTCGTCGACGTATCTATTAGCAATCTCTAAATAACACTCGGAACTTACTTCCAATGTATACTGTGGCCACAGATTTAACAGACTGCTAACAATATATGGACTACCTATGCTCTGTACACAGAACTGACGGATCCTATCTTGACACACACAGGATATCCTGAGGATCGATCCACACCCAACGAACAGGCGGAGGTCTGATCTTAATAGATAGGTGACGTGACTGCCATCTAAGTGTGGAGGATGTCTCATACATCCACAGTGGTGTCTCAAGTCGAAGGACCACTAAGCTACTCAACCCGAGAAGATTATTATTGACGTTGGCGTACAATCCATTAAGAATCTTCGGTGAGCCGTTCAGTGTTTATCCACTATAAACACCTACACGTCTATACGAGTCTCCCTAGACTCATGGTTCATTGGGATAAACCATCAGACCAAGTCTCGATATACGACATGTACTGGTCTCAACGGATTTGACTAACCGACCCGTGTTAGCAAATCTTGACCAGGAACTATGTTTGATAATATTCATATAGCAGTGACACTTCCCAATGTCAATTACAAACTAACTTTGTAACTGTGTACTGCATTATATATTATCGGGCCTTTGTCTAATATATACATATCACTAAACCACATTTAGTTTCAATCTAATCGTAATTAGATCGAATAGGTATATAAGAACAAGAGGTGCAACCATAAATAAGTAATATTATGGAATAAAGGGATGTTCGTATTCATGAATCAGACATAAATACGGTCCGGATTGGCGCTCTAAGCACCAACCCCAACAATTTCTCCCACTTGCTCTAGTGCCAATCCACGGTATCATATACACGTCTCAATGTGCATCGTATGCACATGGTCCTCAAAAGCTCACCCAGTACTTAAGAGGTAGGCAACCGAAAACAAGTCCGCTATGACATATTGAGTTTGTCAAACAAACTCCATCGTTTCCCATAGTCAGCATCATTCATATTTTGTAGAATCTAGATTATACATTAATATGACTCTGATGCTACATCAGTATTGTGCTACAGCTACTGAGTTGTCCAAGTATTTAAGGATCAAATCCAAAATACTATGTGGACAACCGCAAGCACAATAACAATTCAAAAAACTTCTAATTTAAAAGGTCACTATGCAACTTCATAAGTCAATACTTCAAAAGTTGCATTTGATTCCACTAAATAGTAGAATCCTTCGTGACACTCCCACTGCATCTTTTGTGACTCTTTATGACGTAGACTGTCTAACGTCATAATTAGTCTCAAAACTAATATGACCCTAATGGTTGCAGACTGTATTCTCCATGAATTAGAAACTCGTTCTTAATATCTCAAATATCATAAAGAACGTGTTTCAAGATCCATCATATGGTCTATAGGATGTCAAAATAACTCGTAACAATTACGATTAAATCGACATCGATAATCGCACATAATAAAGTATTCATTATGTCATCATCAAATGATACATAATATTGTTTAGACATTCTAATCAATATCTCTTTCGAAAAAGGAATCATCCTTTACGAAAAATGAATACTTTATATAAGACACACAATAACTGTCGAACAGTTATACTAAATGTCATACAGATAGCCTTGTTATGTCTTTCATTAGATCATATCTAATGTACGACTAATAGGAGTATCTCACAAGTCTCTTGGTTTTATATCTTATATAAAACTTTATATCGTATATAAAAGAGACTACTCCCACTTTTATCACGGAGCAAAGAAGACTTAGGTAAATCTTTTACCTCATAAACATCTCATTATTACTATAATAATGACAATGTCGTTAAAATATATAACACTAGAAAGTAATATGTAAGCTCCCACTAACCCTTCTAATCACATATGTATTCTATATACTTTGACAAGATCAGACAATCTGACGATATCAAAAATAGAGAACACATACTTCTGGAAGACTTATCCGAGCCTACAATAGGCTCTATAAGCTAGCATACTAAACTGCGATCTCAGCAGAACACAAACTCTAGGGCCATTTCAGAATGAACTCTTCAAATAAGGAAATCACAACTGATCTCTTATCTGAATAAGTCATCCAAAAACGCCACTTTGCATTCTTTAGCTAAAATATACAGTTTATTATCAACATTAACCAATATATCTTTAATTGTTCAATTAGTGTGACTAGAGATAAGTTTTCTCAGAATCTACAATAGATTGCTGAGTATAACTTTTCTCACTTTCATACTATAAAGGTCAAACCTTTAATAAGCTCACATTGCTTCCGTTGTGCAAACAATTAGCACATATCATGAACTAATTCATAATGAAAGCGTAATCAAGTTCAAAACTTGATCATAGTAAGCTATGAACAATCTTAGATCTAAGGTTCAATGGTGAACTTCCAGAATCGATATCAAATATCGCTTCCATTAAAAGTCATAGGATAATTTTTCTTCAATAAGAAAACAACGGAACCATTAAGTATCAAATACTCGTAAATGATTCTGTTATCCTATTGGACTTGTACGGGAGATGTATAAGGGTTCTTTCATCTTATTAATTACGTAGTTCCATTTATAATTTATCATTCTCACATTTGACTTCAATAAGTCAAGTCTTTTCTACAATAGTTAACATCTGATGTTACACACCAAGTAATAAAACGATTTTATTACTTAGAATCATAGGAAAGATATTCTATTAAATAGAATACAATATTATATTAAACAGAATAAACGATAAACTTTTACTTATACCTCCGAGGTGTAAGTAATTTCCATTATATAACTATTATATAAAAGAAAGATTGAAATCTCAAACTTTTCAAGATTCAAATTTTCTACCTATACATATCATATATGCAACTGTAGAAAATAATGGAACATTAATTAAAGATATGAATTAGTGTTACTGGAGTATAACCCCAAGAGTATTGAAACTAATTCGGTAACATTCAATATCAAACGAACCAAATCATATAAGATCCGATTGTTCCCACTACTCAATTCCATCAAGATGGAATCATGGAAGGAATATCTATTGAATATGAATCATATTCACTAAATAACCTTAGAACTAATTGCTTTAAATTCATACGTTTGATCGTATCAAAGATCTTTGAACAGTTCAAAGACATGTTATGAATTTTGAGGATAGAATTCTCTAAAACCTTTAGATTGAATATATTTGAACAAGTCAAAAATGTTCAATCTACGTTTCATCAGAACGGATTGAAAGTACTTGATACTTTCAAGACTTTCAATATGTGTTCCTTCAGAAACACATAACTAAGTTATGACAATTCATCAACTAAGTTACGAAGTATAGAAAACTACCTTAAGCAATTATTATTCATTAAACTACATACATCCAATGTATCAGTTAAATAAATCTGGTGGTCCAATGACAATCATTGATTAAACGAGATCTTAATCACTTTCCTGAATACAATATTCATTAAATGGATAAGGATATGTGGTGTGATATAGTATCAAACCATCCTTCACCATACGGAACAAGCATCCAATGCTTAAGTGATTAAACCCATAAAGCACCGTTCTAAATTATTTACTTTACCGAATAATTTTTCTTAATGTTTATCTCTAAGTCAATGACACTACTAGTTATATTTAAAATATATAACAATTGTTTATAAAAACAAATAACTATCCAATAGTCGCAAGTTCCGATATCAAATATCAAAACAATCGTTAACTAATATTTTTAAATAACTAGATGGGAGATCTGGTATCCAATACCTATAGTTGTAGTATTGTGAAAATCGATATTTTCTATACATAACTATACACATCTCCTTTCTTTAGCTTTACTATTTGCATTCAACTATTCACAACAATTGTAAATAATTGATTAGCAAATCGTGTCGGACACATTGCCTCTAAAGGTAATTAAAGCTAGAAACGTCATTACGAGATAAACAAATACCATAATGGGGCTTTCTAAATGCCAGTCAAGAATCTCGAGACATGAACTAATTCAAGTCAATTCTTACTGCATAAAAAACTATTATCTCTAAAGTATTATATCCTAAAGGGATATCTATCTAGATTATCTATCATGACTTAGAAACTAAGTCACTAACCATCTTTATTTTTGAAGAAAATCGGAACAATAGTTCCCGATGGTTTAGACCAATCTAATAATATCCTAGTCTAGTAGTATCTAGAACCTATTCTAGAATAACTGCAACCAAGAGTCAAGTCAGATAACATATCATAATATGTGTGCAGTAAATAAAAGTTTAATTCTATATAAACAATAGAATAAGGAAACAAACAAGCGGCAATTTCCATAATAACATACACTGCCTAAGTTATGGAATATTTTAAACTTAGCAGTGCCTCCCATTATTTTTACGTAATGCCGTAATCCCCAACGGAAAGACGAGAATTCAATAATTAAATCGAATTCCATAATGGGAAGAGGACCCCATGAATATATTTCGACTCACAGCAGAGGCACGGTCTCGCCGACGTATATTCACAGGTAGACAACTAATTGTCAATCACTCACTAGTGACTCCAAGGTTCTAGTCCTGGCCGTTTCTCGTTGTCGCTGCGAAGGCAGGCCCACAAGGAGACGTACCAAGGTTAAACTTGTCAATGATAAACTCAAGTTACTTGCGTAACCCTGACAGCTAGGGCACGTTCAGGATTCCGCTTTCGCTTGAATTTATCTAGTATCTAATATACATTCGGCATAAATAAATTTCTATCAGCTACACCTCACAGCAGAGGCACGGTCTCGGATGTAGTCATGAAAGATATTTTATAACCGTATTGACAAGACGGACCAAGAAACAAGTATTCCAAATACTAGTTACTATAAAACCTTATTAAGCGGGGATATTCCATTAAGTGTCATACACCCTAAATCTAATCAAATTAGATTATAACAAGCATGTTAAGTCAAGAAAACATTATTGAACATTGAATAAAACAAGCTAATCATTTTATGGAGGCCTAGAATCAGACTCGCTCTGATACCATTTTGTAGGGGTTTTAGGGGCTAAATCCGGTAACGCAGCGGAAGCGGCGGGAGATCGTATCTTCCGATTTCAAAAATTTTTCTCGGATTAATTAAATAAACATATTTATTTAACATTCCAATAATCAAATTATGAAATAAAATTCAAATGAATCATATTCAAGTGAATTTACCGAAATGCCCTTACATTGGTATTTTGTCCATTTTAGTCCGAAATTGATCTAATCAATTTCGAATGATTCTAAATCATTTCTAAGATGAACTTAGCATGTTCAAAACATCAAAACACCAAAAGCACCAAAATCCCCAAAGTTTGACTTTTTGGCCGAATGCCCCTCCAAGGTGCACATTTGTGCATTTTGTCATTTCATGCATCAAAACACATCAAGATGTAATCCAATGAACATGAAACTTTATATGCATCATATACACACACAAATGCACAACATATATGAAAATCCCCAAATTTGGAATTGGTCATGAACCCTAATTTTTCAATTTCTTCAAATTGGACAAATTAGACCAAATTGGTTAAATCAATTACTTTAATCATGTTTCTTTCATCCAATCAAAGTCTCAACACAATGAAACAACTCAAGATCAAATCTAGGTCATATAAGAGTGGGTCAACAACTCTAGATTAGCAACAAGGTTTCCAAAACCACAAAAGAACACTTATTACTACAATAGCCATAAGCTCATTCATCATACATGCTCTACACTTTCATCAAAGTTCACAACCAAATAACATAAACTATAAAAGAAGAAAGAACATCAAAGCATCACATAATGATGCCAAGCATGTTAGAAACAATTTCCATGTTGAAAGCTTAAAGAAAGACTTACAAAATCCAAGTTTTCAAGCCTTTTCTCCTTTGGCTTTCAAGCTTTTCTCTCAACTTTCTTTTATGTTTATTTTGTGTATATGAACTTCTTAAAACCTAAAAATGAAACAAAACAATATATACCTCCTCCAATAAGCCTTGGCCGAAATTTGGTGTGGTATATACAAATATCATGATATTTTATTTCATTTAATTAAAGCTTTGTCAACTTGTTTACTTGAATCATTACAACTTTAATAACCTTTTAACAAGTCAACAAAAGCAACTCAAGAATATAACAATTATATTCTATTAGGGTGTTGGCCGAAATTAATAAAAAAATAAAGGAAAAAGATATTTTATTTTTCAAACAATTTTGAACAAATATCTTAAGAAGTCAAAATCAATTTGACAACCTTTTCCTTTAATGTATAAGTCAACAATTGCAACTTATAATCATTTCTTAACTTTATCATTTGGTGATATATTTATATTTTAATTATATTAATCATTTAACAATTAAATAATTAAATAATTAATTAAATACAAATATATCAAATATATGTATTATATTTACTTTAAATATCTCAAATACATATATTGATGATATATGTCAAATACCTTTATTTGACTATTTATTAATGTGTATTTAATAATATCATATATTAAATACAAATACACATTAATTAGGAAATGACGGTTCGGCCCGTTCGCATGTATTTTTCGTTTAACGATTAAACGATTTATAAATAATCATCATTATTCATAAATGTTGCTCTAGTGCTCTACGAGTATGTTTCATTATTGAGACTCTCTAGATTCAGGTATATCCGTCACGAAATCCAATTTCATGTCCATAATCTATCCACCCGTAGATTATGACGATCACGGATAAACTAGCTGAATCATACAGGTCGAGGTCATTGCATACGTATAATCCCTCCGTCACAGGTATCCAGATAATCCCAGAGATATAGATGTAAACGTCAAATCTCTATAGGTATTATCTCGTCGACGTATCTATTAGCAATCTCTAAATAACACTCGGAACTTACTTCCAATGTATACTGTGGCCACAGATTTAACAGACTGCTAACAATATATGGACTACCTATGCTCTGTACACAGAACTGACGGATCCTATCTTGACACACACAGGATATCCTGAGGATCGATCCACACCCAACGAACAGGCGGAGGTCTGATCTTAATAGATCGGTGACGTGACTGCCATCTAAGTGTGGAGGATGTCTCATACATCCACAGTGGTGTCTCAAGTCGAAGGACCACTATGCTACTCAACCCGAGAAGATTATTATTGACGTTGGCGTACAATCCATTAAGAATCTTCGGTGAGCCGTTCAGTGTTTATCCACTATAAACACCTACACGTCTATACGAGTCTCCCTAGACTCATGGTTCATTGGGATAAACCATCAGACCAAGTCTCGATATACGACATGTACTGGTCTCAACGGATTTGACTAACCGACCCGTGTTAGCAAATCTTGACCAGGAACTATGTTTGATAATATTCATATAGCAGTGACACTTCCCAATGTCAATTACAAACTAACTTTGTAACTGTGTACTGCATTATATATTATCGGGCCTTTGTCTAATATATACATATCACTAAACCACATTTAGTTTCAATCTAATCGTAATTAGATCGAATAGGTATATAAGAACAAGAGGTGCAACCATAAATAAGTAATATTATGGAATAAAGGGATGTTCGTATTCATGAATCAGACATAAATACGGTCCGGATTGGCGCTCTAAGCACCAACCCCAACAATTATGTCGTTATTTGATAATGAAAAATATGTTTAGGTGAAATATAAATAAATTATTGGTATATGATATCGAATAATTTATTCAGCAAGTTTAAAAATTTAAAAATTATGATTTCTCTTAAACTTCGCTTCTACAGTGAAAACCCCAACATGATGATGTTTAGATGATTCCAAAAAGTTCCATATGATTTAAGATCCTTTTGTAGCGTTTTTGAAAAAAATTTCGGAAGATTTTTTGAAAATACGTAATTTGAGAATTTAAGATATTTGGTTGACTTAAAACAATGTTTCTGGTGTATTAAGAGTAATGAAACTGAAATCGTTGGAATCTAACTTGATTTGGGTGTTCCAGGAAGGTCTGAAAGTTTATCATGGTTGAGTCGAGTGTTCTACATAACGACGATTCTAACCGTATTTCACCGTTTGTTTTAACAGATATGACTAGGATCAGAAGTGTTTGCGATGACAGATAAGTATTTCATGCGATGAATACCTGACTTATTGGTTGTTGTTTGTTTATATAGAAGGTATGTGTGTGTGTGTGTGTATATATATATATAAAATTGTTTTCAGATCAGTATGTGATTTAATGTTATTGTATCCCGATGTACGAGTTATTTGTCCATGATTGATGGATTTGATATGTGTCACTGTGATGTGCTAGACAATATTTCAGGTTGTCTAGTTTTAGGGTATGTCTGTATACACTATATTTTTATACATAACCCGATGATGGGTCTGTTATTGGAACACACCTAAAATGTTTGGAAAAGTTGTCAGAATTAATGCTGGAGGGAAGAAAACCTTAGAGAATTCCTAAAGAGTTAGCCCTCAAAACCTGACCGGATGTCAAACACGTCTAGCCTGACGTCTCCACCATATTCAGCTGGACATGACTTAATGACTGGCCGGATATGATTCAGGTTTCCCGTTTTACAGAAGGATTCGATTTCTTTCCTTCTTAGCCAATTTTCATAAAACCTCACTTTCCTTCTTAACTAATTTCCTTAATAGATGTATCTTTTCCTTATTAACCAAACCCTATACACTATAAAAAGCAAATCAAATCACACAGAAATGGGACTGAACTGGATTTTTCAAAACATAAGAAACCAAAAATATAACAACTTATTTCCCTTCTCAAGTAATAGATCAAACAGTCGAACCAAATCTTCAAATGTGTTCTCGGAGCCGAGTTACAATTGAAAGTACGACTTGAGGGCCCCAAGACCTTAAACTCCGCATATTTTACCGTTATCTTGATGGCGTATATCCGGCTACACCCGGCTATCCATTCTCTGTGGTATATATGATGAAAATTCGGACGTAGATTCTATAACTGTTTCCGAATGGACAATAATATGGTTTGCACTCGAGATACAATTTCATGTACCATACGGAAATGAACGTGTGCGAATCTATTTATGTTTCTTATCATTATCATCATGTTTCTGTTTTCTCTATAATTAACTATTTGTTTATTGTTGTTCATGCTTTACTAATGATCTAACCATTTCTGGTGTTGTTATGACTATCATCAAGTGTTTAAAAATACGTTTCGAGGCGCTTAATCGCCGCCTCGAGGCGGCCGCCTAATGCGCTGTAGCCAATTTTCCCGCCTTTCACCGCGTGAGGCGGTCGCCTCGCGCCGACTCGGCATGAGGCGGTCTGAGGCGTCGGCCTCATGTTCAGACATTTTTTTATTTGTTTGTTTTCCCACCAAAACGACGACGTTTTGGGGTGCCAAAACGTTGTCGTTTTGACTTCTTTATAAACAAAAAAAAAATTGTGACTGTTGTTAATGAATATGTTCTTTGCGTCTAGGGTTTCTCCTCTCGTCTTCGTCTTCGCGTCTCAACATCAGCGTCTCGTCTTCGCGTCTCAGCTTCGTCGTCTCAACTTCAGCGTCTCTTCTTCATGTCTCAACATCGGCGTCTTAGCTTCGTCTCTGCATTAGGCGGGACTTTTCGAAAGAGGAAGATGATTAAGGGGCATGAATCTGTGTAATGAATATATAAAGTCAAGTGTTTTTATACATACCCAATATTTGTTCGTTTATACATGTGATTGTGTAGAAATCATGTGATTGTATTTAATAGATATCTGGGTTTTAGATAATTGGGTGCTATTTGCCTTGAACCCCTCTACTGTTTGAGAAAAGGTCCAAGTGAACAATGAGGTGCTATTTTTTATTCTGTTGGATGACTTGTACAAATAAGTTAATCTTGTACAAATAATGCAATTTATATAAAATAAATTAAAAAATAATACGACTTTATGTTATTTGTTAGGGAAAGGGAAAGCTCTACAATTAGTGGATGAAGACAATACAAGTGAATGAGGTTCTTTGGATGATGAGCCATCTGACGATGACAGAGATTTTGACCCAAGCTTCATGCCGCTAGACACTAATGATAGCTTATTTAGGGATTAGTTATCAATAATTTTTTGAACATACTATGAATTATGAAGAAGTTAATGTATTTTGGATTAGTTATCAATAGTTTTTTGAACATACTATGAATTATGAAGAAATGAATGTATTTTGGATTATTTTTCCGATTTACGATCGAGGCGCTCGCCTCACCGCCTCGAGGAGGTCCGCCTCAAGTCTCAATGGCCGGAAGCCTCGAGGCGCCGCACCGTATTTTTAAACATTGCTATCATCTGGATGTAATTCTGAGTCAGCGATCCTACTGCTTACGCAGTAAGTCCAGCCCGACTTCATTTTTGTCCGCCCAAACATGCAGAGACAACATATATCTGGTAAATCCGGCTGTCCAACAGTGTCATGGTCGCCGGCATCATAGGCATATCGGTAAATGATGCTTCGCTCCTACAACGTCATGTCCATTTTTCGGTTGATTTAAGGCTCATGGAGATGAGTTATTCTTATCTCCTATCGATAGCGTACTGGCTTCGACATGATGTTACATATTGTCTGCCAAAGTAGACATGTTTTCATGCAATGACGGACCGACATGGGCCAAAGTGAAAACTCGGCTCAAGAATTTTGTTAAACACTGTTATGATTTTAGTTGGGTTTCTCATTTATTGTCATCAAAAAGAGCAGAAAGCATAAGACTTTTTAGGAATCAGAAGCAGCAGCGGCTGATCGGGAGAAAAGATTCTTTAAAGAACAAACAAATGAATATTAATGTTAGATGTCCCAAGTTTTTACAAGAAATACACTCCTAAACTTAAACTCATGACCTGTCAACTACGTTCTAAGCACTTTTCCACCAAGCCATACCCCTTGAGGGCGTAGAGGTGACATAACGAATAGACGAATCGAATTTATATCGATTATTAAACAAATCGAATCAAAATATGATAGATTTATATTTGATTCGCTTACTAAATAAATTGTAATATCAAAATTCGTTTTCGATTTGTTACTAAATGAATCAAATACGAATGTTCATTCAGTTATAACATTACTCAGTGATATAAATTATTATAATTTATTTACGTTAATGTATACGTATAAAATACGTAATTAATGATTTACTAAAAATGTCTCACCAAATATAAATAATATTATTTTTCTATAATCTTTGACAATAAATTATCGAAAATATTATTTTTCTATAATATTTGACAATAACTTTTCGAATCTTAGTTGAAAAATAACATATAATAAAGGAAAATAATAAAACAAATTCTAAACGAATAAATGAATCATTGAGATTAAATTCGTATTCAATTTGTCTAATAAACGAATCGAATGGAAATTGACTCGTTTATTAAATTAATTCATTTTTTCAATTACATATTTCTTTTAAAAACGAATCTAATCAAACCAATAAAATAATGATGACCCCAATTGTCACTCTCAAATGACTCGGAGTCAAATTACACAACCATCCGCTACAGTCGAGGCTAGCTGCCCAGTTTCAACACTTTCTTCGACACAATTCTACTAAGCAAAGCAAAGCACTTGTAGTGAAAGCACTCGCAACAAAAGCAGCAGCAGATTCAAGAACCCCAACAATTATGGTAAAAGCCATCAAGGTTTATGAACATGGCGGTCCCGAGGTCTGTCTTTTTCTCTCCCTTAATTCATTATTTTGTTTATACGATTTGATTAATTTTTGTATAGCATAAAACCCATTTCAAGTTTCAGTGGTGAATTATTTTTTATTATAAAATTATAATTCCTTAAGAGTCTTACATGCATAATTTGGTCTCTAATGCTTAAGATTCTAGCTTTTAGTATGAAGATTCTTTCTGGGTATAACTGATCACTTATCACGAGTACATGATTGATGATTATGGAAGGTTCTTAAGTGGGAGGACGTGGAAATTGGGGAGCCAGGTGAAGGCGAGATTCGTGTGAGAAACAAAGCAATTGGGGTTAATTTTATCGATGTGTACTTTCGCAAAGGAGTTTATAAGCCCGCATCAATGCCCTTTACCCCAGGTTTGGTTATGTTCTTTCTGTATTCGGTGGTATGTTATGCGTTGATGGCTTTATTATTTTATATTATTTGAAGTTATTAGGTATGGCATGGCATGCATATTGTGATTGTTAACCCTTATCTCCAAAACTAATGGATGTCTATGTGACTTCTACTTGCTACTATATATATATATATATATAAATTATGAAGCAATTGATTGTTAACTTTTAAAAAACATTTGTTGTTCTGTTGCAGGTGTGGAGGCTGTTGGAGAAGTGATAGCTGTAGGTCCTGGACTAACTGGCAGAAAAGTGGGAGATATCGTGGCTTATGCTGGTGGTGCAATGGGTTCGTATACTGAAGAGCAAATCCTTCCTGCAAATAAAGTTATCCCTGTTCCTCCTTCTATTGATCCTATTATTGCAGCATGTATCATGCTTAAGGGTATGACAGCTCAGTTTCTACTGCGCCGTTGCTTCATGGTGGGTTGCATATGTGTCCTACAGAATTCTCTCTTTGGCAAGTTCCACATGAGTTCTTTTGTATTGTATAATTCTAGAATTAATACTTTCTATCTTATGGATTTATATTTTTCCATTTGATTAATGCTTGTACATGTCAATGTACAGTCAAAGAGGATTATGCTATGAATCACATATCATGAGCCATTTATGTAGGTCTACTTATTTTTATGTACAAGAGCAATATAAAATCTTGGATTTAATGAGATCTCATGTAATAGATGGAACAACAAATATTTTTGATTAATTCCTTCTCAGGTTTTGGAATTCTTTACTGATGACAAGTCAAAAGAACAAGAAAATGAATGTATTGTTTATCTCTTAATGTTCAGTGTCATGGTTATGTTACCTAACCTGGCCGGATAGGAGTGATCTTCATTTCCCTGATTTTATCCCAGCTCAAAGATCTGTTGCATCATAAAGACATGATGGGATTCTCTTGTATACAGGTCAAACCGGGACATACTATCCTTGTTCATGCTGCAGCTGGTGGGGTTGGATCTCTATTATGCCAATGGGCAAATGCCCTCGGTGCAACTGTTATCGGCACTGTCTCAACCAAAGAGAAGGCAGCTCAAGCCAAAGATGATGGATGTCACCATGTTATACTCTACAAGGAAGAGGATTTCGTTGCTCGTGTCAATGAGATTACATCAGGCAATGGGGTCAATGTTGTCTATGATTCTGTAGGAAAAGACACCTTTCAGGTAATCTCGGTGTTCTCCTTATTACTTATAGATGGTTGAATCAATGGAAAGGATAAGAATATGGCATTTGCAATATAAGCAGCAACTACACCAGTATATTAGTTATGTTTATCTCTGTTTTTTTATGTCAGCTTATATATTAGTTGGTAGCCAATGGTGCAGCTGTGTTAGATAGGTATTTTGGGTTTAATAGAATATTTTATCGTTTTGATAGGAAACCGGCTGCTTTCTTTTGTAGATTATGGACGCTTTAATTATATTTTGTAGATTATATACACATTAATTATATTCCGTAGATTATGTACACATTAATTATACTTTTATGTCTAGAACTTAAGTCAACCAAGTTTTCTTGGTCTGATGTTGATGTATCTCACCCCGATAGACCCGCGTTGGCTTAGAGTTACTCTCAAAATGTGTCTGAAAAGAGTTCTTAACATGGAAGGTTTATCATTTTCAGGGTTCGCTTGCATGCTTAAAACTTAGGGGTTACATGGTGAGTTTTGGGCAATCATCAGGCACTCCAGATCCAGTTCCATTGTCAGCACTAGCACCAAAATCTCTGTTCTTGACAAGGCCTTCTCTTATGCAATACACTGTAACTCGAGACGAGCTACTGGAAACTGCTGGAGAGGTATTTACCAACATTGCATCAGGTGTCTTGAAGGTTCGCGTAAATCACACATACCCCTTGTCACAGGCAGCACAAGCACACGAAGACCTTGAGGGCCGGAAAACATCTGGGTCAGTTGTGCTGCTTCCATGAGGCAGCAAAACAAAACAAGTTGTTTAATCTCTGTTTGTGGAAACTATATCATGAGAGGGTTGCTAAGCTAGCATATCATTTGTGGTTTTGCTCAATAAATAAATAAATAGCTCTCTCCATTTTCACCGTCTTTTACGCTTCTTATTATGTTGTTTGTGTAAATACAGTCAATTTCTTAAATATACAAGTCCAGCGTACAGTTAAGGAATTTGGATCTAGATCTTTTTTGTGTTCAGTTTTTTATAATCTTCTATCACACGTGCGACAGGAGTGAAGTAAGGAGATTATGTAAGGGGGGAGTCCGGTGATAATAACTTTTCACCAAAAAAATTTGAGAGTGATATTTCTATTATTTAATTTAAAATTAATTGTTGGGAAAAAAATTGAGAGGGTCAATTTCAAGAGATTTCACCACCTGCGTGTTTGTAGTAATCATGCACAGAAATGGATTGATAATATTCATTTACTTATAATTTTTTATCTAATAATTATTAATCATAATTTATAATAAATTGAAACTTTGGGGTGGAGTATTTGATATAATGGATATTCTCTCACGTGAGTGTGCTCATGAGATGAGATCCTATCCTACGAATCCAAAATAAAATAAAAAAATAAAAAATAAATAAAATGCATGAGCAGTCACAATTAGGGGTGGGAATTTGAGTCAAAATTCGTTTATTTGTTCGATTCGATTCGCTTTAAAGCGAGTTTAAAAAATGGATTCGTTTAATAAATATGTCAATTTAAGCTCATTGATTCGTTTAGAATTCGTTTTATTATTTTTATTTACTAGTTCTTTTAATTTTCAATTAAGATTCGAGAAATTATAGCTAATTATCATGGAAAAATTAATATTTTCGATATTTGATAAGATATTTTTAGTAAATATATTAATTATATATTTCATATGTATATATTTATGAAGAATTAATGTAACTCAAGTGTGGTAAAATATTTTATTAAATAATATCATTGACTAAACGAATAAACGAATATTCGTATTTGATTCGTTTAATAAACGAATCGAATACGAATTCTGATATTAGGATTCGTTTAATAAACGAATCGAATACGAATCCATCACGTTTTAATTGGATTCGTTTAGGATTTGATACAAATTCGATTCGTTGATTCGTTTTGACACACCTAATCACAATAAGGCAAAATGTCAAAATTGATTGAAGCACCAAATTACAAAAGACAATTAGTTAACGAGGGAGGGGTAAATTGGTCAATTTAATATTAAGCAACTGCAAAACCGTTTTATAGCTGAGGGGGTCCAGAAACAATAGAGGGAGGGAAGAAGCAAAGCAAGGTTCATGCAGCTGATTTTATAATCATTACGCTTCTCTTCTCTCTCCCTTCACTCTTCGCTCTTCACTCTTTAAGTAAGTAAATCCATTTTGAATAAAAATTAGCCTCTCTAGTTCTTCATTTTTGTGACCCCAAGGTGGTATAATTTTTTTTTCTCTTTTTTTTTTTTTTTTTTGTGATCTCTCCGTTACTTTTAATTTTTCTCAAGTTATTAATTAAGATGAAAATTTCCCCATTGTTTGGATGTTGAGAAATCGAAGGAAAATGAAACTATAATAATGCAAGTTTCATTTTATTATACATCTTCATATTTGTCATGCCCTTAATTCTTTATCTCATTTTATCATTTAAAAAAAAAATGATACCCAAAATTGGTTTTGTGATTATTGGTCACAGGTTGATGATAATGGACGAGAACGAAAGTTGCTGGAATCTCAAAGATGTAGCCATTGGACTCACTGTAACTTCTTCACTCTCATTATCAACCATGTTTTGTGATTCTGTTGTGAATGTGGATTTTTATTCATGACAGGAAATGATACATTCAAAAAGGCAAGAAGAACAAGGGGCCAAAAACGACGCCGCAAAAGGACCAAGTTTGAGCAGACAATTTCTGCTACCAGCGTCTTCACCAATTTGTACTCTTGGTATGGTCTGTCTTTCATACCAACTTTTGTATTTCCGAATTTACCCCTGATTTAAATTCATACTTTACATATAGACCCTGCAACAAGTCATATTAAAGTGTACTCTTTCTACGCGATTGATCAAACAAAGCTGCCCGTTGATGCCCCTGATCAGCTCAAATCCATCCGAATTGTCATGGTAAAATAATCATCAAATTTAATTAATTTAATTTAATTAATTAATTAATTAATAATCTCATTCATTTTTATCTAGGTGACTGAGAAATCTAAAACAAGAGTGGCTGTGAGATTTCCAAGTGTGAACTCACTTCATTTGCACTTGAGCGAGGTTGAGTGTAGTAAAGAACATGGACTAAAAAGGGTGCCATCACTGGACGAAAAGTACTCTATGGAACCTGAGGTGGCAGGAGAAGTACTGTACAGGAGGGTTTCAGGTGATGAGATTGGTGAGAACAAGAACTTGTGGAGTTTCTGGGTGGTGGGTTCTGGTTCTTCTTGTGATGTTGAGAATGAGAAAAAGGGCGTGTGCTGGTCAGAGCTGCTTGAGAGTCGTGGGATTTTAAAGTGGGGGAAGAGAAAGAAAGTTCGTTACTTGAAGAATGAAGGAGCTTTGATAAGCTATGATGGTGTCAAAGGTGATGAAGAAGAAGAGGAAGCTGTGAAGCCTAGTGAGTGTAAGAGAAAGGGCTGTGATGTTAATAAGCTATCCAAGAAGAAAAAGAAAGTTGTCAAGAACTCCAATTCTAGATGGTCTAAAGAGAGGTATTAATTAGTTAATTGGTTGTATTTATATCATAATTTATATTAAATGCATATGTTTATTCATGGTTTTTTTTTTTTTTGTTAAGATATAATATGGCTGAAGTGAACATGTGGAATATACTGAAGAAGAAAAATGCAGTTTATGGAAAGCCAATAATGAGGTCAGAGCTAAGAACAGAGGCTAGGAAATTGATTGGAGACACGGGTTTGTTGGATCATTTGTTGAAGCACATGGCAGGGAAAGTGGCACCTGGTGGCCAAGACCGGTTTAGAAGGAGGCACAATGCTGATGGGGCCATGGAGTATTGGTTGGAGAGTGCTGAGTTGGTTAGTATTAGGAAACAAGCTGGAGTTGAGGATCCTTATTGGACTCCGCTGCCTGGCTGGAAACCTGGTGATAATCCTGCTCAAGACCCTGTTTGTGCTAGAGAGTTTAAGCAGCTCAAGGAAGATATGACCAAACTGAGAATGTAATGCATAAATTAGCCTGCCTTACTGTTCCTTTGTATATCCTATTGGTATATATTAAATGCGTCTTGTTTCCTATGTCATGCTTAATAAACTACAGGGAAATGCAATACCTGTTGTCAAAGAGGCAAGAGGATAATCTGGCTATTGTTGCCACCCCAAGTCTAAACAAGGAACATGATAGTCTCTTGCTTTCATTGAAGGTAAATATATATTGAAAAGGGGACTGGATTCTGAGTTTTGTACTCTGTTGTTAACTGTTCGATATTTTCTTGGCAGGAGATGTATGCTGATTTGATGAATAAGAAAGCTAAGCTTGATGAACAAATGATGGAAATTTCAGAATCTTTGTGCATAATAGAGGTATTTTCCCCTTTTAGATCCTGGGTGGCTTAGGGGCATAATATGAACTAATTGATTTCTTCCAATGCCAGGAATTAAAATTTACATCTAATAAAGATGATAATCCACCTACTGGGAAAAGACTTTTGTTTGGTTTCTCGTTTAGTTAATAGGTGATTATTTTGCCCTCAGAAATTATAGCTAGAGTTTAAATTACACACACTTAAAATGATGTGGAAAAATTGTTTCAAATTTCTTCCGGATATGATTTTCCATTTCTAGTTCTTTCATATAAAGGGTGACATTACTTTGACATATACTTCATATTCTTGAAATGATTGACAAGTGATCAGCTGCCGTTTGCTCTTTCTGTTACTTATATTGAACAAAATGTAAAGGATTTCGGAAGAAGTTGAATGATGATGATGACATGGGATAAATGAATGGTGATTTATGCAGGAAGAAATGGAGAAGGGAAAATCAGTTGTGGAGGAACAAAATAAGACATCAGAATCAGCTCTTACTTCAAATGAAAAACCAGGATGCATTGATAAGATAACAACAGTACCGCCAGAAACACCAGAAACAACAGAAGTAACACCAGAGGACAGGGCATCAAAAATAAAAAGGCTGAAGAGTGGGTTCACAATATGCAAGCCACAGGGGTCATTCCTGTGGCCAAACATGCCAATGTCCCCTCAGTCTGATAAGGTTTCAGCAAAGCTTGAAAATATCTTTTTGGTTCCTACACCGGCATCAGTCTCCTCTTCCATAGCCTCATCATCACCACACCATCTCCTTTCCCCCCTTGGGCCTCTCCCAAATTGCCCTGTCAATCCATTGCCCGAGAGACAACCTGTTACTGTCACTTTGACTGCAGCTGTCACCAGACCTACTCATCCTCTTCCTCTTGAAGCCAAAACCCAGTTTGAGACAATCACCAGCACCGCTATTATCACTACATCTACTAGCATTGGAACCTCAATCATTGATATCAATGAAATGCCCTGTCCCCACACTTACCAAAGAATAAATCAGAACGAGACAACCACCAATACTATTGCATGTGTAAGCATTGTCTCACAATCTCACTTTCAATCTGTTTTGCTGGGAAGTTAGATGGCTGTTAACTTAACATGACTAATTATGATTGGTTTGTGTCTGATGCATTTAGGTGCAGTTAGGAGCTGCTGAGAAAGATGATGAGATAAGACAAAGGAGGGAGGATGAAAGAAAAGTTATCCTGAGGGATTGTGACCAGAAGCTGAATGGATGCTCTTCCTCACTCTCATCATCATCATCATCATCATCATCATCTGCATGCTTTTCAAGGGTATCTGGGAATTGATTGGCTTCAACTAACTCCTAATCCCCCTTTGGAGAGTAACTCTTTGCTTTTACCAGCTTCTTTCTATATATAGACACTTTAGTAATAATATAAACACTATTCCATATTTTTTGTAAGATTGATTATCAATTTATAGCTTTCTCAAGATATGAGGAGTAGGAGTTTTGAACAATGGTGATCAAGCTGCCTTTCTTGGGAAAATATTTAGAAGAAATGAAACTACAGAATTCCTATCATTGCCTTTAGTTTGTATGTTGGTGGTCCAACTTCGTATTTTTTGATGCTCTACTTCACCAATGAACAAGCACATGATTGAGTAATTGCACATTGTAAAAAACCCAAGTTAAAAGATTTCTCAACTCAGCGTTTTTGTATTCAATGGCCCTTTCTTTAAGCGTTATTTGCTCAAAATCTTTTTAGTGCATATGTGAGATTTGTTGATGGTGGGTTTTTGCAAGCCCTTCCTCAAGGGCTTAGAGGTAAGAGGAAGGTTTAAGGAATGACCCGACCACATGTATCATGAAGTGTCCTCTCTAAGGGGAGATTCTGAGGTGAGGCAAGTAATGGTGGTACCCGACCCGACCACACGAAAGAGGGTTTTTTGGGGTGTTGCGAGAGTTTGTTTAACACGACCCAATGAAGTACCATCCGTATGGGGTGCCTGACCCGGTAGCTCTAAAGTATGGATTTAAAAAAGTACCATTTGTCTCGGTTACCAGACTTGAGGAATGAAGATGGGATGATGACCGGCCAGTTTAGGAGAAGCATGATGTATGCTCTACCTCGAAAGGGATGCATCTGGAAAACTAATGATGAAAGAGATAAATCAACGGTTCACATTGATCATAGGCCTTGCCAGCCGCCATAGGCCGGTGCAGTGGAAGAGCAGTAGCCGCCATAGGCCGGTGCAGTAGCAGGGAAACAAGCTTATTTGATTGGTTGAGAATGAGGTGGAAGTAATGACTAAGGGTTGTAATGATGATTCAGTGACATGAGCTGATGTTAGGGTCGTTGCAACAGAGGATTTGAGAGGCCCAGGTCCAAGGCACGAATTCAGGCCTGTGACCCCAAAGAACCCAGCGCCAGAAATGAGGGCCCTGTTAAGGTTGCCCAAGTAATGGGGGCACAATATATACTGCCCTTAATAGGCCTTTGTCTCAAGTGGTCGGTTAAATACAAGACAAAGGGCTGTTGACAGAGCCCGACCCGAGAAGGTTCCCGATAGATCGAAGAAATAACGAGGCCTATTGCTCCCATCATAATATGAAGGGCCACGAGATAGAGGGGTGCAAAGACCTGGAAGAAAAGATTGAAGATCTTGTGAAATTGGTTATTTAAATGAGTGTATAGATCATGAAGCCTTGAGGGCCAGAAGCGTCGAGAACAACGACTAATGTTCACTATAGTAGGAGTAAAAACACTGACAGAGGATTCAAACTGGACCAGAAAGAAATATTGTAGAATTAAATGCCCCAAAATGTTGAATAATGAGAGGGCCCTGAGAATACATAAGGCCTGACCTGTTCTGATAATGTTCACGGAAGAATATGCTCAATGAGTATGTTATCCCCACGATGACGCGCTTATAATCACATCTAATAAAGGTAGATCAGATGTGGGCAGAACACTAGTGGATCCATGGAGTGTCGAGATATTATCTCGAATGAGGCCCTTAATAGGTAGGCATAGAGTTTAATACTTTGATAAATGATGTTACCCCACTCTACAGGTTTGGGGGATCGACTGTTATTCCTCTGGGTCGGCACAACTTACAATGACCATTAGAACAGGCCCTCACACCCGGTTCATCATGATGGATTTCATTATGGTAAATTGCATGTCTAGCTACCAAGTGATTTTGGGGAGGCCCTTTATGATGAAATCAAGAGCAGCTATGTCAAGCTACTACTTGAAGCTGAAATTCTCGACTAGGGAGGGGGTTGGGGTCGACTATGTGATCTCGTATCGGACCATCTCTTACCATACAGAATAAACATCTAATGTTTACATGAAAAAATCTCATAAAACACTGTTATAAGTTATTTACTTAACCGAATATTTTTCTCAATGTTTATATCTATTTCAATGACACTACTAGTTATATTAAATATGTAACAACTTTTTATAAAAAAAAATAAGTAACTAATCAAAAGTTACAAGTTCCGATATTAAAAATAAAAACAGTTATTAAATAATATTTCAACAACTAGACATGAGATCCAGTATCCAATACTTATAGTTGTCTTGTTAAGAGAATCAATATTCTCTACACACAATTATACGCATATCATTTATTTAGCTTTCTAATTTGCCTTCAACTATTCATAACAATTGTAAATAATTGACAAGCAAATAGTGTCAGTGAAATGACCACCAAATGTCACCAAAGCCCATAAACGTCATTCTCAGATAAACAAAACTAATAGCGTTTTTTTCTTAATGTCAGTCAAGAATCTCGAGACATGAACCAATTCATGTCAGTCCTTATAGCATAAGAAAGTATTCTCTCTAAGTAATCTCGGGAAGCGACACATGAGATCACTGGATATGTTGGCAGTAAATTTGGTCGTCAGACTATCCGAACACGTTCGTACCTCGTACTACAGTTTTACCAATTTACGAGACATGGTTGGCTTCTAGCAAAGCACCGTGCCTACCCAATTCTCCAGAAATATTCTTAAAGGAATATATAATCTATGTCAGGCGTAGTATACGTAGTATTGCGTATTGCGATCAAGTATCGGATGTCACATGCTAGGCCTGAGGCTGGAATTGTGTCTGCCCCGTACGAAGCACATATCAGATCTCTGGTAACTAGTCTCTATAATTGGATAAGCATGACCTAGTTATATTATCCCGATGACTGCAGTACATTAGAGTACTAGTTCCGTATCCTACGTGATCATCATCTCCATATGACTGGAGTGATACTTCCATCTTGACATCACACCCAATACACTATGATTCTCAATATACCCAGAAGAGGCATACACAGAACCTGTTAAAGCCCCGGACGACCAAAACCAAAGTATATTGATTGTCGCAAGTATTAGCGATGTAAGTCTCAGGTTAAAACCAAATACACCTACCCTGATTCGGACTTCCATAGACACATAGTCATACTACCAATGGAATTCCGAGAGGTCTATCCAGAGCGAAGCTGTTTCTGTACCATCAGTAAACACAACCTCCTATTACACTTGCATGAGTATCCAATACCCAAATATATGAGAACTATGCCGTCATGCTCCCATAACACGCACAAGTGCAATACTAGTCTATTTCGCATTATCGATGTCCAATCTCGATAATACTACGACTAGGGATATTTTGATGATTAAACCTTAGTGGATTAATATTGTCTCATATCTTATTAATTCGTAACTAATCATATGGATTTTTATCATTTATATATCCTGGTAATCCAATTACAAATGATAAAAGAGCAATTTCCTTTGTCACATAGTTAATTTGTACAACAACACCATGTTCTGTACAAATAGTGATGCTATGAGTCATAATTGTCCAACAATCTCCCACTTGGCCTATAGCCAATCACTCAAGTGTCCTACACCTGAACTATATACGGGTCGCTCAAACTTCTGCTGAGAAACTGCTTTCGTCAGCGGATTTGCATAGTTATCATCTGATGCGATTTATTCGATCATCACATCACCATGATGTACGATCTTACGAATCAGATGAAAAAGTTGAAGTACATATTTGGATCTTTGATGAGACCGCGGTTCTTTAGCCTGTGCTGTAGCCTAGCTCAGCTGCTAACAGAACTACTCCTAATCTAATTAGGAATATTATAGATCCAAAATGCTTCTATTGCTGCCTCAAATGCAGCAATATTCCGCTTTTGTTGTTTATTCGGCAACAGTATCTTGCTTGGAAGATTTCCAGCTCACTGTTCCGTTATTCAAACTATATAGTATCCTTATTACGACTTACAGTCGTTATTGTCGGTTTGGAAACTTGCAGCAGTGAACCCAGTCACTTCAAGTTTTCCTTCTCCATAGCTTAAGAAAGCATCCTTATTTCCTCTAAGATACTTAAGGATGTTCTTAACATCAATCCAGTGACCATCACTTGGATTGGTCTGATTGTGACTCCATATGCTCAAAGCATATGAGACACCAGGTCGCGTACATATCTTTCAATGTACGAGTTCTCGGAGAGTGCCAAAAACTTTTAGATCTATCCTAGTAGATCCTTATTCCTAGAATAAAGGTTGTTTCTCCCAAGTATTCTACGGAGAATTTTTCATGAAAGCCAAGCTTTCACCGATTGTATTATGGGAATGTCATTTTCAAGAGATGATATATCATCATTTTATAGAACAATCATTGTCATTGCGGTCCCACTAACCTCCTTATATACACAAGAATCATTTTCGTTTTGAATTAAATCATATACCATTATGATTACATCAAAACGCTGGTTCCAAGAACGTAATGCTTGCTTCAATCCATAATGGATCAAATTAACTTGCAAACCTAGTTTGCATGTTTTGGTACGACAAAACCGTCAGGATGTTGTAAACATCCTCCAAAAGGTTTCCATTTAAGGAAAACGGTTTTTGACGTTCAGCTGCCATATTTCATAAATGAAACATGCAGCATTAGCAAGCATTATCCAAATGGATTTAATCATGGCAACGAGTAAAAGGTTTCGTCGTAATCGACACAATGTTGATAACGATACATTTTCGCTACAAGCCTAGCTTTGTACGTTTGTATGTTGCCATCCACGTTTGTCTTCCTTGAAGACTCACATAGTACCATTAGGCACAATGCCTTCTGGTACAACAACCAGTATCCAAACTTGGTTGGTATACATGGAATCCATTTCGGACATCATGGCACTTTGCCATAATAGGGAGTCAATACCTTGTATCAATTCCTCATACGTAGCCAGTTCGTATTCCTCAATAGGATTGACATCTTCTTGAGGTGAGATCAGAAACCCATACCTCCCAGATTATTTTTCTGACTCTCTCTGACTTACGCGGTTCTTGTGTATTCGAAGATTATTGGTACAGTTTCATCCATGATTAACTGTTTGTATTCCATTAAGGAATCAGTGCCTGGAACAGTATTACTCTGATTTTCATCGAGTTTTACTTTCCTCCAACTTACCACTGCATATAGGTATTCCTTTTAGGAAAACCGCATGGAGAGCAACAATTAAATTATTCTCATGTGAGTTGTATAAGTACTATACTTTAGTTACCCTATGATAACCCACAATTAGGCACTTATCCGATTTGGGTTCTAGTTTGGTTTTATCCAAACATATGCCCAGCATACCCAAATCTTCAGGAATGAGAAAACCTGGTTTCTTTCCTGTTCATATCTAATATGAAGTCTGTCTAACAGATTTTCATGGAACCTTATTCAAAATAAGTTTTGCACTGATTAATGCGTATCCCTTGAAGGAAAATGGTAGCTCAGAGCGACTAATAATTAACCTTACCATGTCCAACAAAGTTCGGTTTCTCTGTTCGGACACACCGCTCAATTGAGGTGTTCCGGGAGAAGTCCACTGTGAAAGAATACTATACTCTTTCATTTATTTGAGAAACTTATTGCTTAAGTATTTTCCACCACGGTCTAACCGTGACGGTTTAATACTTTAGCCGGTCTGTCTGTCTACTTCGTGTCGAAACTCTTTGAATTTATCAAAAGTTTCTAATTCGTGTTTCAAAAGAAACACATAACCATAACGCGATGCCACATCCGTAAAGGTTACGAAGTGTTCATATCCACCTCTAGCTTAGCTAGACATGGGCCCACTTACGTCACTATGAACGAGGGCTAACAGATCGGTGTCATTTTTACTTTTACCAAGTAAAAGGTGTTTTAGGCACTTTGCCTAATGAACTAGATTCGTAGACATCATTTGATTAGAATCAAATCCGTCCTAGTACCCACTCTTCGAAAGTATGGATATACGAGTCTTGTTAATGTGTCCCAGACAACAATACCACAAATAAGTCTCATCTGATTAATTCAGTTTGAGCTATTTGTTTGTCATGCTATATATATGAGATTAATTTATATTCTAAATATAAATACTGTTATTCACATCTAATGTGTTTATCTCAATATCATCTTTATAAACAAAACATTTTGTGTTCTAGAATATAAAGGTATACCCGCAACGGGTTAAACTAGATATATAGATAATGTTTCTAGTCAAACTAGGTACATTATAACAGTTTCCTAATTTAAGTACATACCCAAAGGGTAGTTCCAAAACTTAGGTTTCTACGGTTAAAACAGCGACTCACGTCTCGTTTTCGACTCACAGGTAGATCTCAACTGAAGTCAGTCTCCTGCTTATCAGCAGATTCTGCACATCAGTACATATTTATGTACCACATTTAGTATCAAAAATCCAATTTTGCAACTAATAGTGAACATGTTTATGACAAATATACTTGAAGCCGGAGCCTTGCCCGCATTCACTTCCTTCATGTCTGCCTTGTCCATACGGCAGTCACACTTCAGTGACCCCGTTTGCCACAATTTAGGCAGACATCTTGGGATATGTCATTTGTCTTCCTAGAAGATTGTGACGATTTTGCCTTTGCCATTTTCCACATCCCAAAAGCCTTCGGCCAAGCCTTGGCCATCTGGGATGTCGAAGTAAGATGCGCCTTGCGCTTCTTGCTCTTTTGCAAACTCTGGCTTTGTCTCATTGAGCATAGACATTAACTCTCCAAGAGTTTTCTATTGCAATTAGTACTTCAAAGATTTAAGAATAGATCTATGAAGATCCTTTAATTTCAATCATCATGGTATATGGATCTAATCCTTAGTTTTGACGACAAAATTAAAGTGTTATTGCATTAAGCATAAAGGATTGAGCACTAAAGTTATCATCACAATGAGTCTTCCAAAACTCATGCTCCACTATTTGCTTAACTCCGGGCTCAGGCTCGAGATGTTTCTCTATCAAATAGAATAACTTCTCAGTTCCCAGGACAATCATGAGGTTTTATTCCCAATCTGAAAATTGGAGTCGTTTAAAGACATTTTCACCCAGGATTATGTTCTAAACGCTAATCTTTCAGTCATATTGATTTCAATAGTCCAACTATCCAATCAACGATTTCGGGTACTATTGATTATAATAATTATTATAGTCTAACTATATAATCAACTACAATTGTTCGGTTATATTCAAATGTATTGATTACTATAATCCAATTATATAACCAACTACAATTGACATAGTTTGAATACAGTCCAACTGTTTAATTTTAAAACAACAATTAAATATTAGTCAAACTAATATATTTAAAAATTAATGACAAAAAATTGAAATGAGAGCATATTGGCAAGTATCTAAACGAAATTGCAAATTTAATACTTGCCTCCTACTATTTTTCGGCGAGCCTCTAACCCTCTGTTGAGTACTCGGGAATCCTAGTTTCCTAGTTGGCTAGGATCCCGTTAAATAACACACAACCTTGACTTTGGCCAACAAGCTGTATGATATTTAACTAGGTAGATCTCTAAGATCAATTGGATCTCATCCAATTCCTAGATCCAGTAGGTGGACATCCAAATCCGAATCATATATCTAATATATGCCAATATATCTGATATATTCCCTAACATTTTTCCTCTGAATCAACTAAGCCTTGGCTTTGGCACAACAAGCTTAATGATTCCAGTTAAGCGGGACCCATTGACCTTGGAAAGCTTCGTAATCGATGTCGATGGACAAGAAGTGATCTTGACTTTGGCCAACAAATAACAACTTGGACAAGACATGCGATATGAAACAAAGCTTTCATGATTCAAACACATCCACGATGGACAAAGGTCTTGACTTTGGCCAACAAACCAGTGCCAATCTTGGATCTTGAGAATGAATCATTCAATGGAAGGAAAACGGTTAATATTTGTTGAGGGTTTTTCGCGTAATTGGCAACCAATTAATTATCTTTGATTAGGTCTCATCATTCACCCTTAAACATGCATTCTAAAAGCATAATAAGGCGCGATAAATAAATTAATAATGATATGCAGATGGATATATAAATCATTTTGTTCCTAGAACAAATCACTCCATTTCCTCTCCCCGGCTAGCACTATTCTTACTTCTACCCTATTACATAACACTTCTAAAGAAACCTCATTTACATTGAGGGGAATATGTGAGAAGAGAAATACAAAGAGTCAAGAGGTAATAGGCTGGACACGCAGGTCCAATTTAATAAATTCTAAATTTATTACAACAATTTCCAAAATTACCCTCACCCATCTAATATCCATCCGATATACATTATTCATACATCACATCCATGTATTCACACAAAGCATGTTATCAATCAATCTAATCCAATTAATTAATCTTTAATTAATGACCATCCAATGTTCAAACAACGATTTGATTTGCGCGAGTCCAACTCGTTTTAAGAATAAGTACTCAAAGTGCGTATTCTTGAATTATATCGAACTACAATATTAAATCCAATTTAATTTGTATTCAATACTAATTCTTTATTTAATTCCAAATTAAATAATTACACTTTTAATGTGCCTTTACAACTTAGATTCTAAATCTAATCTTTAAAGGTCTCAAAGCCCAATTAACATCCAATGTCAATTTAATTAAAGTCCAATGGGCTTTCAATTAATTTATAAGGCATGGACTTTGGCAACCAAAGCCCAATAAGGAATCACCTTATGCGAAAAATCAATTTACGCCCATTAGGCCCAATTAAATTTTAAAGGCCCATTTATTATATTTGGACTTTATGGAAATGGTTTTAGGCCCATTTGGATCCAACCAATTATCCTAAACCATACTTGGCCCAACCAAGCCCATTAAGCCCAAATACAACATTTTAGCCCAATTCCAAATTAAGCCCAATTAATTAAATTCTAATATTCCAAATTTCACAATTTAATTAATTAAAGTGTATAGCCATAATTAATTAGTTAAATTAATATTTCCAAAACACCAATTTACTTAATTAATCATGCTTTATTATTTTCAATACATGTCCAACATTATTGAAGCAAAATCAATCCCAACATGCTCATATAAGCTCACGGCAATCATGGTAATTTTTCATTAATTTTGATTTCAATCCAATTAAATCACAAATAAATTTAACCATGTATTTTAAACCCATCCAATGGTCTTAACAATCAAAATCACCATGAGCTTTAAATGGTTCAAACTCTCGGCCAAGCCTCCAAATTTGGGGAAAATTAATCCAATTAATTTTTCTTCAAATTGATCATGCACAACTCAAAGTTAACATATTATAAGCATGCTCAAACAAACAATTTGAACAAATCTTGCTCAAATCACAAAATCCCAAATTAAAGTTTAAGAACCTTAAATTCAATTTCATGCTCAATTATGGCTCTGATACCATTGTTGGGTTTTCTAGGTCAAACCAATATCAATTAAGCATATGAAATCATGTGAATACAACAAAGTAAGAATGCGGAAAATATTCACTTTGATCGGATTTTGGAGGCGTTGAACACAAAAAATTTGCTCCATGGAAGTTGCGGCCAAGCTCCTCATTTGAAGTTGATCTCCAAGCTTTCCTCTTTGAAGTGTTGAATCCAAGCTCCAAGCTTGATTTGAGATTCCAAGCTCAAAGGTTGGTTTCCCGATCACATTTGTATAACTCTTTCTGTGCTAGCATTAGGAAAAATTTGCAATAAAATTGTTTCCTTTTCTCTTGTGTATATCTCGGCCAAGCCAAGAAGAGGAGAAGAAAATGAAGGCCATTCGGCCAAAAGAGAGTTGGAAAGGGAGAGAATGACTTGTGTTTTGTTTCTAAAACAATTACACATCAAATCCAATCCAATATTTTTACCGATTTACGAGACATGATTGGCTTCTAGCAAAGCACCGTGCCTACCCAATTCTCCAGAAATATTCTTAAATGAACATATAGTCTATGTCAGGCGTAGTATACGTAGTATTGCATATTGCGATCCAGTATCAGATGTCACATGCTAGGTCTGAGGCTGGAATTGTGTCTGCCCCGTACGAAGCACATATAAGATCTCTGGTAACTAGTCTCTATAATCGGATAAGCATGACCTAGTCATATTATCCCGATGGTTGCAGTACATTAGAGTACTAGTTCTGTATCCTACGTGATCATCATCTCCATATGACTGGAGTGATACTTCCATCTTGACATCACACCCAATACACTACGATTCTCAATATACCCAGAAGAGGCATACACAGAACCTGTTAAAGCCCCGGACGACCAAAACCAAAGTATATTGATTGTCGCAAGTATTAGCGATGTAAGTCTCAGGTTAAGACCAAATACACCTACCCTGATTCGGACTTCCATAGACACATAGTCATACTACCAATGGAATTCCGAGGGGTCTATCCAGAGCGAAGCTGTTTCCGTACCATCGGTAAACACAACCTCATATTACACTTGCATGAGTATCCAATACCCAAATATATGAGAACTATGCCGTCATGCTCCCATAACACGCACAAGTGCAATACTAGTCTATTCCGCATTATCGATGTCCAATCTCGGTAATACTATGACTAGGGATATTTTAATGATTAAACCTTAGTGGATTAATACTGTCTCATATCTTATTAATCCGGAACTAATCATACGGACTTTTATCATTTATATATCCCGGTAATCCAATTACAAATGACAAAAGAGCAATTTCCTTTGTCACATAGTTAATTTGTACAACAACACCATGTTCTGTACAAATAGTGATGTTATGGGTCATAATTGTCAAACACCATCACCATTCAAGCCTAGGAAAGAGAGAAAGAAACTTTAAGGCTCTATCAATACGGAAAATAGTTCATTTAAGGTAAGGAAATACACGACTCAAATGCTAAAGGTTGATGTTTTACTGATTTAATGAATAAGAAGTGTTGTAGGCTTGGGTTTGATGTTGTGCAAGTGATTATTGAGTTAGGAATGTAATGCTTTGTGAAACCCCCAAATTTAAGAAATCTCTAAGCATTGAACTAAGTTGGAGTCTAGGGAATGGATGTTGTGAAGATGTTAGAATGAGATATTGATGATGATTTGTATACTTCTTATTATTATGGCATGAGTGGTGTTGTAGAATCTGAGAGTGAAGATGGAGAAATGGTGTAGGCCTTGAAAATAAGCTAGTGTCGCGACGCAAGCCCCTGGAGTCACGACGCGAAACAGAGGATGCTCTCTACCTAGTTCTACTCGTGTAAGCGTCACGACGCTCATGAGCCGGAGTCGCAATGAGGAAACAATGGAAGCTCACTGCCTCGATTCTGATTTGTACCAGTCGCGACGCCCCGCACTTAGCGTCCCTACAAGTGTGGGAGTCGCGATGCCCAACCATTTGCGTGGCGATGCGAAACCATCAGATGCTCACTACCTCAACTGATTTTTTGAGCGTCGCGATGCTCGTAGGCCAGTATCGCGACGCGTGACCTAATTTATCAGGATCAGTTTTATCCATTTCAGTTTCACCCTAAGACGTTAGAGGGCATCCTAAAGGTCTCGTGTAAGAGTATATACATGCATTACGTCATGTTACCAACATAAAAATGTCAATCATGCATTACATTTTCTTTCTTATTAATTGCAAGGGAACTAATGCTTTCTTTGACATTAGATCGACATCAAGGCACTCAGAGATCACCTATGCCATGAACCACACCAGATTTGCCGTAACACCATGAGTGGAGTAATTATTTCAAATTTCTTATGTTTTCAAAATAGATATTTTTATTTCCTTGATTTTAAATGAGTTTTATCAAAAGTTTACTGAAACACCAATTTCATGTAACGACACAGAATTACATAACTCAACTAGAATAATAACTTGGCGAATTAGATAATGTTTCTCCGAACATTAGCGGGAATTATCGAGATGACTTAGTGGGCCCAATCTTGATTCAAGCCCACCTAAGTTTATTACATATGTGGGCTATAAATAAAAATTGGATTAAGACTAACCCAAGTCTAAGCCCAACTAGAATTTTATATTTTGGCCTAATCCCCCATTTCTAGAGAAACCTAAAAATTTCAAGAAATTCCTTTAATTAATTTAAGTCATTTAAAAGAGAGTTAGAAAGGAAGAATGAAGAAACTTCTCATTTCCCCCATTTTTCTGTGACTTCAAGAAGAAAAGAGGAAGAAGAATTTTTTTTTTTCTAGCTAATTTCCAAGAATAACCTAGAATAATCCTCCGCAAATCAAACCTAGCAAGGAGAAAAAAGATCTTGGAGACTCTATTGGTGAAGAAGAATTGAATTTGAGGTAAGAAGATCTTGACCCAAATCTTGAGATATTGTTATTTTGATGGTTTGATCTTTGAGGGGTGTTGTTAGCTTGAGTTGATGATATATGAATGATTATTGAGTCAAGGAAGTTAAGATTTTGTGAAATCCCAATCATGAAATCCCTAGGAATTGAGTTGAGTTGGGGGCTTGAGAAATTGATATTGTGAGGAGATTAGATGGTATTAAGAGGTGTGATTGATAATATTTTGTGTGCTTGTTTTGGGTTATAGTTTGAATGGTGTTGTGGCAGCCTAGAGTGAAGATGGAATAAAATTTGGGTCCTGAAAAATATCCTAGCATTGTGACACGCACACCCGACGTCACGACGCATACTAGGGAATCACCCCTGGAAAGCAGAGAAGGTTTACTCTTCGGTGCTGTTGGTGGGAGTCATGACGCTCAGCCTTAGCATCGCGACACGTGAGAGAGTCGTGACGCCCAACCCTTACGTCGTGATGCGAAAAACATAGAGGACTTAATACCTCGACCCAATTTGGTGGAAGTCGCGATGTGCATCGTTTTGCGTCGCGACGTGTAAGGGAGTCGTAATGCCCAACTCTTGCGTCGAGATGCGGAGAACAGAGGGTGCTTACTGCCTCACCTGATAGGGTGAGCTTCGTGACGCCCATAGCCAGTGTCGCACCATGAGATCAATTTTTGTCAGTTCTAGTTTTATTCTAGGGTGTTATGGGGCACTCTAAGGGTCTCGTATAAGTATGTAAACACACAATGAGTCGTATCATAAGCATAAAACATCAACCATGTATTGCATATACTTTTCTATTTATTTCAAGAAAACTAATGATTTGTTGACCTTAGATCGACGTCAAAATACTCAGAGATCACCTACGTCGTGTACTGTACCTGACCTGCCGTAGCAGTGTAAGTGAAGTATTTATTCAGAATTTGTTATGATTTTGAATGAACTTTCATTAAAGCTTAGGTTTCATTTACCTTGAGAAAGCTTTATAGTGAAATGAGAGTTATTAATAAAACAGAAACTGATTTAATACAGTTTTCTATCAGATGAATGTTTTCAATATTAAATGATTTCTAGATATGGTTTTCATGATTTTTGGGAGGCTTGGGGAACAAATCACCTCAGATGTAACCATGCACAATTATGAAATTGAAAAATATAGATATCGTGTGCACACGCAGATTCGGACTAGGGATGGTTGATGCCTCTAGATCCCATATTTTTGAGTCAAGAGGGTAGCATAGATCTGCACCCTGACTCCAGATTTGTGGCTTATGGGGACATCGAGACGTAACGCCCCAAGAACACCAGATTATACGTAAGAGAGGATGCTCCTGAGCGCCAGATTATTAGCAAATTTACAGACATACATATTTCTTTTAAAAGCGATTTATCACTACAGTTCTGAAAGAAAAACTCGAATTATGGTTTATAAATTCAGATATTGATTCTATGTTTCTAAGCTTTCATTAATACATTGTTTCTTTTCAGTTTTTATAGCTCTAGTCACTGAGTTCTTTAGGAATCACCCCGCACTCTCCAGTGTTTGCAAGACTATTTCACTGGTGAGCCACAATCATATTTTGGAGACATGGACCAGGGACAAGAGTAGCACTACAGTCACAAGTCTCAAGGGTCCATCATGTTAGATCTACATTCACTCAGAATGTAGTTCATTTTGTTTCTTATTAGTGCATGATATGTTGTACTCAGACTATGTATATACTTATGGTTTACGTATTAGCACATATTTATGAAATATGTGTACTTGCATATTGTTAAGGAAAATTTATTCCAGATAAGAAAATGTCAATATTTCTAGTTAGTAGTCAGTGGCTTAGGTGGCAGTGGAATCTGTCATCTGCCGGTAACTTCCCAGATCGGGGATGTTACATGTCAAATGACTTGAGATGTTTTGATGATAATAATGATTTTAAAGTATGAATTTATGATTTTTGAGGTATGGGGGAAAAACCCCACCTCATATGGTAACTTGGAATTGACGGATATGGAATTGACAGACACAAACGACGTGTATACACGTTGCTCGGGACTAGGGGACGGCGATATGTATCGCCCATAGATCCTAGATTTCAGGGCTATGGGGAAAGCGATACGTAATGCCCCTAGACCCTAGATTCAGGGACAAGAAAATGACATGCATTGGGGGGGACAACGATACGTAACGCCCCAATGACATAGATTTGCACACCTGGCTCCAGATCAGTGGCTTGGGGGACGACGATACGTAACGCCACAAGACCACTAGTTTAGGCGTATGAGGGGACGATGATACGTAACGCCCCAATGCGTCAGGTTTTCTACAGATATTTCATACAGATGATTTGACAAATGATTTTTCTTAAATATTTTGCAAGAAAAGACTTGATTCGGTTTTATGAATTCAGAAAATAGTTTTTTTTGTATCACGAGTAGTTTACATAGTATTACTCATACTGTTTTCTGGTTTTACAATTTCACTCATTGAGTTCCTTATGACTCACCCTCCCCCCACTCTCCAGTTTTACAGGATCTGTCCGCTGGTGAGCCGCAACCATCTTTGGAAACATGGATCAGGGACAAGAGTAGCACTGCAGTCACTAGTCATAGCGGTCCATCATGTCAGATCTACATTCATATAAAATGTAGCATGTGCTTTGGTTTATTTTGATAAATGTCATGTATATGATAGTATAGAGTACTCAGTTTATGTATGATTTCTTGTGGTCTATATAGTAAAACAGTTCATGAATTATGTACGCTTGATTTTTGATAAGATAAAGAGTTGTTAAGTAAAGAAAATATGAATTTCTCTAGTTTAGTCAGTGGCTTAGGTGGCAGTGGAACCTGTCATCTGCCTGTAACCTTCCTAAATTGGGGATGTTACAATCAGTTCCTGATGATTTAGACTAATCTAATTATATCTTAGCCTACTATAATCTAGAACCTATTCTAGAAATCTGAAACTATAAGTGAAGTCAGAAAATTTATATAAAATAGCATGCAGTTGACCGGCGTAAACACACACGTATAACGCAAGCGCACGTAACGTTCAAGTAGTGTAAAAATATCGATCCCACGAGGACTTAATTCCTACTATTGTTATTAATTATTGAATCTATTTATTTACAGATATCTAATTGAGAGAGAAGAGAATGATTACTTGATTGATTTGATTGATTGTAGAATTGCTAAATAAATAAATAAATAAAAAGACAAAAGAAAATACTAAAGAAAATAACAAAAGACACAAAGATCTAGGGTTGTGAATCATTCTAATATCATTAAAAGATGAAGTGGTTATTTTATGTTTGTATAATAAATAGTTTACTAACCTGGAACACTAAATTATGCAAAAGCCTGTCGATGGTCAGATGCAAATACCCAGTTTAACCCAATTGAACCATATGTCTATGTCAACCAAATTATCTGGATTCATTAAGTTTAAGTTCCAATTATGGCTACCCCCGCCCGACAGGTATATGTCTATCCTGTAAGGAAATCTATTAAAGGGTTATCTATCCTCAATGAAGATCGTGGGCTATTAAGTCTAGGCGGCTGAAACCTAAAATCCCTATGTCTAGTTCATTTTAGATTTACCACATCAATCTTATTGGTGATCAGACAACAAGAAGCATTAAGCTTAAGACTTAATAAGTAAACCTTTAAATTACCCAAACTATAAAATAACCCCTTATAAACCAGTGATATTAGAATTCATCACAACCCTAGATAACTAACACATAACTAGGGCTAGTAAAAACTTAAGTAAAAGACATAAAGTAAAAATGCTGAAAAGTAAAAGACATAAAGTAAAAGTTGAAAAGTAAAATAAAATAAAATGTTAAGGTAAAAGGAATTACTTTTACTATTTACTATTTTAGATATCTCCCATAAAATAATATATAAACTTGTGATAATATTACCAACCGACCAATCTAGCGGTATCCTTTATTAGTCAGGTTTAACCCAGATTAAAATGAATTACCAACCGACCAATCTGGCGGTATCATTTTTAAGTCAATATTTTAAATAGTGAATATATTATTTTTAAGGGAGATTAATCTAAATAGTAACAGTAAAAGAATTACCTTTCACCCTAGCTGGGGAAGTTACTTCCTCATGGTGAATAGTAAAAACTGTAAAAAGTAAAAGTAAATTACTATATTAACAAAACGTAATTAAAATTATTTACAAAACTAAAAACTAAAAAAAAATAAAAACTAAAAGAAACTAGAGAGATAAACTCTCTCTTTATATAGAATATAAGAGAGAGAGTGGTACAACAAATTCTGAAATTTGAAGCTCTATTTATAGGCCTCGGTAGGCTTCTGGCGTCGCGACGCTGAGCCCTTTGGCGTCGCTACGCCAGCTTCTGTCGACGTGGCACGCTCTGGTTCGTCGGTTTGCAGATTCTGGATAAGCTGATAAGGTGACACGTGGCGAGGTGGTTGGGCTTCAATTAGTGTGACACGTGGCGGCTTCTGATTGGTCGATGAGATTCTTATCCGCCACGTGTCAGATAAGGATTAGATACTCAATGATTGATGCTGACGTGGCGGTGACGTGGTGACACGTGGGAAAGAGACTGTCGGCACCGTAGGATTGCGACACGTGGCACTTCGTGATTGGCTGATGATGACATGGCGGTGAGGTGGCAGTTTGACTTGGTCAACCGGGTGATGTGGCTGATGACGTGGCAATGACGTGGAGTGACACGTGGCACACGTGGCGATGATGACTGTCGGCACCGTAGGATGCTGACACGTGGCACGGTGCATTTTAGC
The DNA here is from genome assembly GCA_019454045.1 of Zanthoxylum bungeanum. Lineage (NCBI taxonomy): Eukaryota > Viridiplantae > Streptophyta > Magnoliopsida > Sapindales > Rutaceae > Zanthoxylum > Zanthoxylum bungeanum. The sequence continues at coordinate 49,172 of SKCR01042596.1, forward strand.
AGATCGGCTGTGATGGTGACACGTGGCACAGCGCACGTTAGTAAAGTCAAACTTTTCTCAGATTCTGATTTGTGGACCCGGCGCACGTTAGCACTGTTCAGCGCATGTTAGACGTCGCGACGCTGAATGTCTTGGCGTCGCGACGCGTAAAATTACCAAAATGCCCTTTTAGTCCAATTTTCACTGTTTTGGCCCAAATCACCTCCAGAGTGTCCTGAAACTTTATTTATCTACAAAATAACGCAAAACACATCAAAATATTCATAATACTCAAAAAACTATACAAAATATAAGGTTAAATGAGTGGGAAAATAGTGATAGATTTACCACTCATCACACCCTCAAACCTAACATTTTGCTAGTCCTCGAGCAAAACACATAATAAAATAACATAATAAAATAAATTTAACTAAGCCATTTTCGTAGGGATCACGATTGCATTTAGCGTATGCAACAAGCCTTTAAACCCCTAGGTGTCCCTAGTGGACGAGTTGTAGTCTCGTGAGGGTTTAGAGCAATGATACCCACAAACATTTTACAAAAGTAAAAAGGTAGTAAAACTAATGCACACAAAATAAAAAAGACAAGCGAAAAGAGAATAAAGATGTTAGTGACTAATCAGGTGAAACTTCTACTCCAAGTTACTAGTTGTTTTGTTTCTTTCTAAATTACAGAATAAGTAAATTCTCCGATTATTTTTACCATTCTTCATATACACATCCAACAAGATATTAATCAACTCATTTTTGCCCACAACAGTCATAAGTGCAGTTGATAAGAGAGTAATATTTTTTTCCTAAAGTTCTATCAGATTTCACACCTTTTGGTAGCAATGGAATAATTTTTCTGATTTTTTCTTTGATTTTTTTTATTTATATACAATATCTTCCATCTATGTAACGAGTGCTGGGTCGGTGGCTCCCAAACCAGTTGGCTTTAAGGCACCAAGTGTTAAGACACCCCTACGGACTTAATTACTCAGATTTCAGATATATATTTTTTTTGCAGCATCTTTGATCCATGTAGCGAGCTTTGGGCCAGTGACTCCCAAACCAGTTGGTTTTAGGGCACTAGGTGTTAAAACACCCTTACAGACTTAATAACTCGGATCTCAGATTTTTTTTTTACTCCACTGCTTTTTGAGATGTTTCCTCCAATTAAACTAGAGCACTGAATATTACAAACTTTTCAATTTTAACTCATGTCTGTATGTTACTATATATGTTGATAATACCTGTCAACTGAGCATATGAAGATCTATTTTAGTCCGTTTTATGGAGAATTCACAAATTAAATAATTCAAAATGAAATAAACAAAAATTAACTTGTTTCAAAAATGGTTTTAGATACGTCTCAGGAGTGGAAACTCCTTACTCAGCTATCTCTTACCAATTTCACCTTTTTAGTCAAAATTAAAACACAAAAACAAAAAATATTTTTGTAATTTTTTTGAAAATTTTTCAAATTTTTTTGTATTTTTCGAAAAAATTTGGCCTAAAATTAAAAACAACACACAAACTAAAAACAAAGTACTGATCAACTAATTCCCTCCCCCAAACCTAAATGAGACATTGTCCCCAATGTCTTAAACAGTAAAAGGAGAGTTAAGAAGGTCGTACCTGGTTAGCTGAAAATCTACAGGAAATTAAAGGTTAAGATCCAGATTAATCCGACGCCTCTTACCACGATCGTCCTCGGACCAATTTATCTTTGAAATGATAGGGTCAACTTGTGGTTCATAGGCTATGAGTTGGTCTATTAGATCCGGAGCAGTTCTGGCAGTAAAGAGGAGTTCTTTCATAGGTTTTGACACGAACCCATTTCTCCAAGCATCATCAAGAAACACACAAAGAAAATCATAAAATCCATCAACGTTAAGCAGTCCAAGCGGTTTCTGGTGTATGTTCAGGTTCGCCCAAGATAGCACTATAAAAATTTCCTCCAATGTGCCCAAGCCACCTGGCAAAGCAATAAAAGCATCAGCACGGTTAATCATTTCTACCAAACGTTCAGACATACCTGGCACAATCAGTTCCTCTCCGTTTGATGATCCAATAAGATTTGCCTCTGCCAAAGGTTTTGGGATGATTCCCAAAACGTGACTGCCTCCTTCCTGTACAGCCTTTGAAACGATCCCCATAAGTCCAAGATTGTCTCCGCCATATATTAAGTGCATATTCCTTGCAGCTAAAACTCGACCCAATTCCTGTGCTGCTTCTACGTATTGTGGCTTAATACCAACACTACTACCGCAAAACACACAGATGTTTTCAACTCTTCTTCTTGAAGTGGCTTCCATTTTTTTTGTATGTATTTCTTTCTCAAATCAGGATGCCTTCCAAAGTGCAATGACGAGCAGATTTTATAGTACTTGAAACGGGTGAGTAATAATAGCACTAGTATCTTCCAGAGGAAGCTTATTAGCTAAACAACAAAATGAATCGTGAAAGGTCAAAAAGTCTGGATCCTGTCTACGGAAATAAAGATAATTACAACAGAAAAGCAAATCAAAGCAATAATTAAGGCAACGAAATTATGTACGCAATACGCCATTCGCTTAGTATAAATTCATTAGGATGCGTCTGAAGAATCCATTCCTTACTCAGCCATCGCTAATGAATTAGCTTTCATCTTTGCTAAACACCATTCCTTCTGTCTAAAAATGCTCCGTTTGTGCTTTTCCCTACAAAAATAACACACAAAATTAAAAAATTCTGCAACATGTATACACAAAATATGAAAACAAAAATTACAACAAATTGCATGGGTTGCCTCCCTGCTAGCGCTAAATTTTTCGTCTTCAGCCAGACGTGACTGAAATTCATATGTCAAGGAGGTTTCAATGTCGTTTTGGATGTCCGATTAAAGACAATCCCGTGAGCGTTGCTTTTGAAGGGTCTCTTCCAACGGTAAAGTGGCAAAAAGAGTTTTGTCCCATTCAGTGCTCGTGCCACCTTTTTGCTCATTGTTGTTCCAGTGATTCCTGCAAAGAAAGAAAGAAAATCAGGAGGTTTTATATGGTGCTTGACTTGGAATGAGAGTTCCATTCTGTCAAGCTTCTGGGCGATATCTTTGATTTGTACTCCCCAAAACAGCGATGTTTCTCCTGAATGCTCTGGATCTTTATTAAGGTCAGACATTTGCTCCTCATTTGCTCTGCTTCTTGTTCCACCTTTTCTTCACAGATGTATTGTAAAATTCTTGTATTCAGTTTTTCATTTGTCATATGTGAAATACATGCTTCAAAATTGTCAACCTGAGGATGAAAAGATGTTTCTGATATTAGGTTTTCATCCTCTGATACGACTGGAATGGATGGTTCAGATAGATCTTCTTCAAACATCATGGTAAAGCATGCTCCAAGATCTTCATTTTGAGGATTGAAAGTTTGATCCTCCGTTGTTGGTACAGTTGGTACAAATAGATCAGCTTCATCCTCGTCAGAATCTGAATAATAAAAGTCAAATTGAGACTTTGTCGGTTCGGGCTCCTGAACTGATACCTCTGGTTGTTGATACTGCTCAGCCTCCTCCTTTGTTAAGGTGTCATTGTGGATCTCTGGGTACTCGAAGGCTTCATCAGTGTCATCTAAAAATGCTTCTTGAGGTATGATGTTCTGGTTTTCTGTTAATTGTCTCATTTGATCTGTCATCCTTTGAAGGAATTCTGATTGTCTCTGAATTTGTGCATCTAATTGAGCTTCCCGTTCTTCGAGCCAATCTTTGAGCATGTGAATCAACTGATTTTCCTCTGATGGTTCTGATTGTTGATGGAAATCATAGGTAGATGGTGGATAAGATGAAAAATGTGGTTCTGTGAAATGTGTTGGTTCTTCGTACCATGAATGATTCCAATAATTATGCCACTCTGAACGGTATATACATTGATCGCTCGGGTGGTTACCATCACATATCATACATCTCCTCATCCCGTTCTGTTGAGCAAATGGAGTATTGCTTGGTTCTGGCATTCAGTGAAAATTGTTGGGCTGGACAACAGGCCTCAGAAAACCGGACTGTTGCTCCCAGATTTGGGGTGTATCTTCTTCTAGTAAAGCACGTGATCTCTCAATCTCCCAATAATGTTCCATTTTTTCACATCACCTGAAAACAAAAGAAAGAAATAAAAATTACAGATAAAAATAAAAAATACAATTAGATACAAGTAAATTAGATAGCTTCAAAATTAATAACTCAAGAAAATAAGTCCCCGGCAACGGCGCCAAAAACTTGACCGGCGTAAACACACGTATACGCAAGCGCGCACGTATCGTTCAAGTAGTAAAAAAATATCGATCCCACGAGGACTTAATTCCTACTATTGTTATTAATTATTGAATCTATTTATTTACAGATATCTAATTGAGGAGAAAAGAATGATTACTTGATTGATTTGATTGATTGTAGAATTGCTAAATAAATAAATAAATAAAAAGACAAAAGAAAATACTAAGAAATAACAAAAAACACAAAAGATCTAGGGTTGTGAATCATTCTAATATCATTTAAAAGGATGATGTGGTTATTTCATGTTGTATAATAATTAGTTTACTAACCTGGAACACTAAATTATGCAAAAGCCTATGTCGATGGTCAGATGCAAATACCCAGTTTAACCCAATTGAACCATATGTCTATGTCAACCAAATTATCTGGATTCATTAAGTTTAAGTTCCAATTATGGCTACCCCCGCCCGACAGGTATATGTCTATCTATCCTGTAAGGAAATCTATTAAAGGGTTATCTATCCTCAAGGAAGATCGTGGGCTATTAAGTCTAAGGCTGAAACCTAAAATCCCTATGTCTAGTTCATTTTAGATTTACCACATCAATCTTATTGGTGATCAGACAACAAGAAGCATTAAGCTTAAGACTTAATAAGTAAACCTTTAAATTACCCAAACTATAAAATAACCCATTATAACCCAGTGATATTAGAATTCATCACAACCCTAGATAACTAACACATAACTAGGGCTAGTAAAAACTTAAAAGTAAAAGACATAAAGTAAAAATGCTGAAAAGTAAAAGACATAAAGTAAAAGTTGAAAAGTAAATAAAATAAAATGTTAAGGTAAAAGGAATTACTTTTACTATTTACTATTTTAGATATCTCCCATAAAATAATATATAAACTTGTGATAATATTACCAACCGACCAATCTAGCGGTATCCTTTATTAGTCAGGTTTAACCCAGATTAAAATGAATTACCAACCGACCAATCTGGCGGTATCCTTTTTAAGTCAATATTTTAAATAGTGAATATATTATTTTTAAGGGAGATTAATCTAAATAGTAACAGTAAAGAATTACCTTTCACCCTAGCTGGGGAAGTTACTTCCTCATGGTGAATAGTAAAAACTGTAAAAAGTAAAAGTAAATTACTATATTAACAAAACGTAATTAAAATTATTTACAAAACTAAAAACTAAAAAAAAATAAAAACTAAAAGAAACTAGAGAGATAAACTCTCTCTTTATATAGAATATAAGAGAGAGAGTGGTACAAAAATTCTGAAATTTGAAGCTCTATTTATAGGCCTCGGTAGGCTTCTGGCGTCGCGCGACGCTGAGCCCTTTGGCGTCGCTACGCCAGCTTCTGTCGACGTGGCACGCTCTGGTTCGTCGGTTTGCAGATTCTGGATAAGCTGATAAGGTGACACGTGGCGAGGTGGTTGGGCTTCAATTAGTGTGACACGTGGCGGCTTCTGATTGGTCGATGAGATTCTTATCCGCCACGTGTCAGATAAGGATTAGATACTCAATGATTGATGCTGACGTGGCGGTGACGTGGCGACACGTGGGAAAGAGACTGTCGGCACCGTAGGATTGCGACACGTGGCACTTCGTGATTGGCTGATGATGACATGGCGGTGAGGTGGCAGTTTGACTTGGTCAACGGGTGATGTGGCTGATGACGTGGCAATGACGTGGAGTGACACGTGGCACACGTGGCGATGATGACTGTCGGCACCGTAGGATGCTGACACGTGGCACGGTGCATTTTAGCAGATCGGCTGTGATGGTGACACGTGGCACAGCGCACGTTAGCAAAGTCAAACTTTTCTCAGATTCTGATTTGTGGACCCGTGCACGTTAGCACTGTTCAGCGCATGTTAGACGTCGCGACGCTGAAGGTCTTGGCGTCGCGACGCGTAAAATAACCAAAATGCCCTTTTCGTCCAATTTTCATTGTTTTGGCCCAAATCACCTCCAGAGTGTCTTGAAACTTTATTTATCTACAAAATAACACAAAACACATCAAAATATTCATAATACTAAAAAACTATACAAAATATAAGGTTAAATCAGTGGGAAAATAGTGATAGATTTACCACTCATCAGCAGTGAATTCAAAGTTTAATTCTATCAACACGATTGAATAAAAAAAAAAGCAATAATTTTCATAATATTACATGCAACTTAGTTATGGATTTTTAATCCAACAGTGTCTCCCACTAATTTATATAATACCGTAATCCCCAACGGAAAATAGAAATTCAATAATTAAACCGAATTCCATAGTGGGAAGTGGACCCCATGAATATATTTTGACTCACAGCTTTGGCACGTTCTCGCCTACGTATATTCACAAGTAGACAACTCATTTTTCAACCACACTCATTGTGAATCCTAATTTAGGTCCTTACCATTTCTCATTTTGACACCTTTGGCAAGTTTACAATGAGGCGTATCAAGGTTTTACTTGTCAATGATAAATTCAAGATACATATGTAGTCCTGACAGCTTTGGTACGTTCAAGATTTCCCATTTCACTTGAATTTATCTCTCATCAAATAATTTTTACTGGCACAAAATAAACTACCATCAATCATAATTGCACAGCTTTGGAACGATACAGCTACAACATCAAGAAATCATTCACATCTGTATTGACAAGACGGACTAGAAACAAGTATTCCTAATATTCGTCACTATAATGCCATATTTATCGGGGTTATTCCTAAATTATCAAAAAATACGAAATTAATCAAATTAATTTAACATACATGTGCAAACATTAAATTGGATTAACTATCACATATCAAGCATGAAACTATTGGGGCAGTTGTGGAACCCCTAGGGTCGGATCGGTGCCCCGGGCAGTGGAAATGGGTCTAACCCATGGATATGAAGTATGTGTATAATTTTAATTATTTAATGAAATACTATATTCCATTACGAGTGTATAGGAAAAGCCCAGGACTGAATCGGAGTCCGGAAACTCCAGAACGAGCGAAAATAAAATCGGCGCGCGCCAAGGGCGCGACGCGCGTGAAGAACACGCGCTACAGTACGCGCGCACTGTAGCGCCCATGTATGTCTTCTATTTTTTTTATTTGTTTCCCTCTTCAGCTCACTTTCCAGTGAGCTGAAGGGATTATGATATTTTACCCTAATCAATTCCGGTTCTCCCTAAACACTTCAAAAACACCCATAATTAATTTTTAATTTCAAAACCAACATTAACACATGTTATAGAATAAAAATCAAGTTTTTCAAAATATCAAATATTTTTACAAAAACATAAATTTATTCTAAATACGCATTTGCGTAAATTTTGAATCCAATACACAAACCATTTTAGAATCTCAATTAGAAAAGTCTCATGAACAATTCTAGTTCACCTAAAGGTGGTCAAGTGAATCTAGAATGGTAGTCATAACTTTAAGCTTTAATCTAGAGTTTCAAACTCTAATTAATTGTTCCATGTCCAACATGAACATCTTTGACCTAAATACAAACATGTTGTGTTTATACTTTTAAAGTATCCTAACACAATTGATTAGCTTTATTTCAACATTAAGCTATGTGATCATGCATCTAATACACAAATAAACATAACTTAGGAGAAGATCAAACATTACCTAGTAAGCTTGATGTAAGATCCAATCTACTTCTCCTTTGTTGAAATTGTTGGAGACCTCCAAGGTGTGCAAGCTTGACTCCAATATCCAATCTTGTTTCCAATGCTAGCAAGCTTTACTTCAAGATCTAATCTTGATTTCTCCAAGATTAAATGTTGTAGAGACCTCACAAGCTTCTCTAAACACTTCTCTAACTTAGGCTAATCTCTCTAAGAATTTTCTTGTATTTGAACTTGTAATTAAATCTTCATAAAGCTTGATATTTATAGCAAAACTTAGGCAATTTGTAATTAATAAAAGTTGTAATCAACTTTTAAGTGGGCTTAATCTAATTTGTCCACATATGTATATTTAGGTGTGACTAATCTCCATTGTCTCCCACTTTGATTTAATCCAATTAAATCAAGCCAAGGATTAGGAAATGGATTAGTTAAATGTTTGCCACATTTATTTAATCCAATTAAATCAAGCCAAAATCACCTATTATTACATACTTACAATTACCATAATTCCTTAAATAGTAGAGATAATTATGATTTTACAATTAAGCCCTTATGTAATTATTGAATTAATCCAATTAAACCAATTAGGTCAAAGAAAATAATCAATGTTATCCAATAACACTTGATTATCTTAGTTGAAAATTATAATATCGAATATTATATTTTAGCAAAATAAATCGGCTACCCAAGTTCTCAACGAGTACACTTCATATTGGGACTCTCTAAGTTCAGACACATTCGTCATATAAGCCTAGCTAATATGTACGTAATTTGGCCACCTCCGAATTCGCGAAGAATACGAACGACCTTTCTGAACTATACAAGTCGAGGTCATCACATATGTTTAACAATCACTCCGTCATAGGCTATCCGAGTTGTGCTGAGGAAACATAGAATACACCGTCAAGTTTCCAAGGCGCACATCTCATGTCGACATGTCCACGATTCTTTACAGCTGATACGATCTATCCTAGGTGATCGGCTTTGGCCAAAGTCTTTAAGAATCGTGACTTTACTTACATGGATACCTAAACCCCTTATGGTACAAATACGGGCTGATGGATCCTATCTTGATTCGTACTTGATTATTGAGTGCATCGGTCCACACCCAACAAACATCTAGAGGCCAGACCATGAAAGGTTTCTGACATACATGGCATCAAAGTGTGGAGGATCTCACACAAAATCAATGTTATCATATAGTCAAAGGATTACATATACTACTCGACTCGAGGAGATTCCTATTGACGATGATGTGTACTTCCAACTATTAGGAATCATATGTGAGTCATTCAGTATTCGCTCCAACGAATACCCACATGTCTATACGAGTTTCCAAAACTCATGGTATATCGCGTTAAACCATTAGAACTCGAATTCCAATATACGACATTTGCTAGTCTTCTAGGTTATAGGAATTCGACCGTATTCCAAAACCAACGACTAAGAATATTTAATTTAAGAATAGTTTACACCTAGTGTCAAAATGACAATACCATTAATGGGGTATGAAATGAAAAATATAGTTATTTTATTAATAAATAATAAAATATACAATTCAGATTGGCACTCCAAGCACCAACTCCATCAAACTCCCACTTGCTTAGTGCCAATTTGGATGGTATCATAGTCCCATCTCCTCCACATGTTTATCGAATAACATAAGAGGTAAGGCCTTTGTAAGTGGGGCTGCTATGTTGTCTTGTCCTTGAACCTTCAAGACCACTATGTCTTTTCATTCAATTATCTCTCTAATTACGCGGTATTTCCTTTCCGCGTATTTAGACTTGGAATGCACCCTCAGCTTCTTAGCATGCACGATGGCTCCATTATTATCCCAGTATAATGGGATCGAATCCACAATACTAGGCACAATGCCAAGTTCTATGATAAAATTTCTAATCCAAACAGCTTCTTTAGCAGCTTCTGAAGCCGCTATAAATTCCGCCTCAGTGGTGAAATCAGCTGTTGACCCTTGCTTTGAACAACTCCAACTAACAGCACCACCGTTAAGGGTAAATATGTATCATGATGTAGATTTCTATCATATGGATCTCCCTGGAAGTCGGAGTCTGTATAACTCTTAACTTCTAGCTCATCTTCTCTATATATCAGAAACTTATCCCTAGTACCTTTAAGATATTTTAGGATATGTTTCACAGCTGTCCAATGATCATTACCTGGATCAGATTGATATCGGCTAGTCACACTAACGCGGAAACTGATGTCAGGTCTAGTATATAACATAGCATATATTATGCTTCCAATACAAGAAGCATATGGCAAGTTAGACATCATAACTCTCTCTTTCTCAGTTTGAGGTGTCATTTTCTTCGAAAGATGTATGCCGTATCGGAAAGGTACATTTGCTGCCTTGTAGTTGGTAAAACTGTACCTTTCTAACATCTTATCTATATACGTCGATTGTGACAACCCTATAAGCTTCCTAACTCTATCTCGATAGAGCCTTATACCTAGTATATAAGAAGCTTCACCCAATATCTGTCATGGAGAAGTTCTTGCAAAGGTAGGCTTTCACACTTTGCATCATCCTTATATCATTTCCTATGATAAGGATGTCATCTACATACAAGACTAGGAAAACTATCATGCTCCCACTAATTTTCTTATAAACACATGGTTCTTCCTCATTTTTGATGAATCCAGATAATCTAATTATCTCATCAAAACGACGATTCCAGCTTCGGGATGCCTGTTTAAGTCCATAAATAGACTTTTGGAGCTTACAAACCAAGTTTGAAGTCTCACTGGATACGAAACCCTCTGGTTGTTCCATATAGATATCATCTTTAAGGAATCCATTTAGGAAAGCAGTTTTCACATCCATCTGTCATATCTCATAGTCGTGATATGCAGCAATGGCTAAAAGAATCCTAATAGATTTTAACATGGCTACTGGTGAAAAAGTTTCCTCATAGTCAATCCCAGGACGTTGAGTGTAACCTTTCGCTACCAGTCAGACCTTAAAGGTTTCCACCTTTCCATCGGGCCCTCGCTTCCTTTTGTAAACCCATTTACAACCAATAGGTTTAACTCCTTCAGGAAGTTCAACTAAGTCCCAGACTTGATTGGCATGCATTGAATCCATTACGGATTTCATGGCTTCTTGCCATTTTCCCGAATCGATATCCAATATCACTTCTTTATACGTAGCCGGATCTATTTTCTCCAAGATAAGAACATAAAGGCTCACATCAGATGTTAAAAATAGTCTCTCAGGAGACCTTGATATTCTATTCGACTTACGTAGAACCTGTGTTATAGATCCTTCACCTAGTTGGATCTCTGGTTCCATCTCAGGTTTCTTAATGTTGGGATCAAACTCATCAAGTTTAATCTCTGTACAATTTGTACTTTCTCTCAAAAATTGCTTTTCAAGAAAAGTTACAAAGCGAATAATAAATACATTTCGTTGCTCGGAATCGTAGAATTGATATCCTATGGAATTATCAGGATATCCAACGAACCTACATTTATACCCTCTGGGTGCTAGTTTATCCCGTTGCGTAATTCTAACGTATGCATGACAACCCCAAATCTTTAAATGCTTAAGACTTGGATTTCTACCGAACCATATCTGATAGGGGGTCGTAAAAATAGCTTTCGATGGAACCATATTAAGTATGTAGGTAACAATAAGTAAAACGTAACCCTAAAGGTAATAAGAAAGATCTGTATAGCACATCATTGTTCGCACTATATCCAATAAAGTACGATTTCTACGCTCAGACACTCCATTGTGTTGAGGTGTTCCTGGTGGGCTATATTGGGCGAGAATTCCATTCTCCCTTAAATAATTTCTGAATTCTTCACTCATGTATTCACCACCTCAATCTGATCTAAGGCATTTGATGAATTTACTGGTTTTTTTTCTACTTCATTTCGGAATATTTTGAACTTATCAAATGTTTCCGACTTATGTTCATCTGTGAAAGTCACAAAGTATGTGGAACCATCATAAACGGCATGATTTAATGGACCACACACATCGCTGTGTATTAGTTCCAGTAAATCTTCAGCACGGTGTCCAACACCTTGAAATGGGGCCTTTGTCATCTTTCCTTCGATATATGACTCACAAATCAAATAAGGATCTAATGTAAGATTTTCAATCAAACCATCATTTACCAATTTGGATACACATATAACACCTATGTGGCCCAATCTCATATGTTAAAATTCAGTATTATTTAATTCAGACTTCCTACTTGTATTTTTCTCTATTTAAAGACATATCTACATGTTTCCAAAACATAGTGACCGTTTGATAAATAACATTCACATTTCAATAAATTTTCTTTATCATATAAACATAAAATTTCATCATTAATATTTATTTTTTATCCCTCTTTATCTAATATTGGCAGCGATATTATTTGTCTGATAAGTGAGGGAACATAATAACAGTCATGAAAATCTAATTTACATCCATTTGGGAGATATAGAACAACAGTTTCTATGGCCTTTACATCCAATGTCTCGCCATTTCCAACTCTAAGTTGGATCTCCCCTTTATTTAGCCTTCTTTTAACCCCCATTTCCTGTAGGGAATTGCAAATATGAGTAGGACTGCCAATGTCTAACACCCATCCACTATTTGCATCTAAGGCTAATGAGACGTCAATAATTGGAAAAATACAAAGCGTACATGAGGGTTATGTTTTTCCTTTTAGCTCTGGACAGTCCTTCTTCCAGTGTCCAGACTTCTTACACTGTAGGCATTGATCACGAGCTACTTTCGATTTTGTACCTTTGCATTTCTTGGAGTTTTTCTTTGATATATTCTTCTTCCCCATCTTTACTTTATTTGACTTCCCAGAAGTCTTTGAAGAGCCAGCTCCACCATGGAGATATAGTATGGGGTTTCCTTTCTTTAAATCTTGCTCCGTCGTACGTAGCATGTTATGAAGTTCTTCGTATGTGGGTGGATCGAATGCATATGGAAATTTAATACAAAGCCAGCATAAGAACCAGACAAAGAAGATATAATCAAATTACGGCCCAGCCTTTCATCAAACACAATGCCCTGTCGTTCCAGATATTGAATCTGGTCGATCATGTTCAAAACATGAGTGCTGACAGCTCCTCACTCCTTGAGTTCAGCACAGAACAATTCCTTAGACCTTCGATAAAGTTCCATCTCTTGATTTGCTTCAAACAACTCATTGAGTGTTCGCATGATACTCCAAGCATCTGATACTTCAATATACTATCTCAGCAAATCTGGAACCATCGATCCCAAGATGTAGGATTTTACCTTCAGGTTATCATCCTTCCATCTATCAAATGTTTCTCGCTCTTCTGGAGTGGAGTCAGGATCGATATCAATAGACAATGGATTGATAGTGACATAAGTAAACTTTTCATACTCCAAGACAAGGCGTATGTTCATTTCCCATTCAAAATAGTTCTCGGCTCCTTTTAGCTTATAGGAATCCAAAAGTTTCATCAATGGATTAGTGGCATCCATCTACAAGACAACATTTTTGAGTAGTAGTAGAATATTTTTCATTTCAAAAGTGATAACACTAATTGATTATGGAATTTTAAATTTATTAGTGCCCTCCCACTACTTTACGTAATTCCATAATCTCCCTTAACGGAAAAATAAAAATTTGACTATCAAAATTTCATAGCGGGAAGTGGATCCCATGACATTTACTCCAGCCTCACACTAATGATGATATTGGCCTTTGTAAACTCATTAAGTAGACCTCCAAGGTCAATCACTTCATGTGACTCCTGGTTTGGTCCTGAACCGTTTCTTATCCTCACACTAATGACGATATTGGATTAAGACGTGTTCGAGGTGTATTCTTGTCAATGTGCACTAATGAGCTTCGTATGTACACCCTCACACTAATGACGATATTGGGCGACTACGTTAACTCATCACGCTACATCTAATGTTTTACCGGAGCGACCTAAGTTCCGAGCACTTATACCCTCACACTAATAAAGATATTGGATATAAGTAGTAAGAACTCATTCATCTCCGTATTGACAAGACGGACCATCCAATAATACTACAACATTATTAATACTATTACTTAATTAAAGTAATCACCAAATTACGAGAGATTTATGACAATCAAGTCATTAACTTAATTAGGTCAAAGTTTTAATTTAAAACATGCAATACATATCCAATATATCTTATGCATAATTAAATTCAAATTACTATGGTATAGATTCAAAACATGTGTTGTGTGGTTAAGCCTTTGCTTTGATACCATTCTGTTGGGGCATTTGGGAAACCCCTAGGGTCGGATCGGTGCCCCGGGCATCGGAAATGGGTCTAACCCATGGATATCAAGTATGGATGTAATTTGAAATTATTTAATGAAATATTATATTCCAATACGAGTGTATAGGAAAAACCCAGGACGGAATCGGAGTCCGGAAGCTCCAGAACGAGCAAAAACAAAATCGGCGCGCGCCAATGGCGCGACGCGCGAGAAGAACACGCGCACTGTAGCGCCCAGATCTATCTTCTTCTTTTTTTATTTGTTTCCCTCTTCAGCTCAATTTCCAGTGAGCTGAAGGGATTAGGGTATTTTACCCTAATCACTTCCGGTTCTCCCTAAACACTTCAAAAATACCCATATTAATTTTTAATTTCAAAACCAACATTAACACATTTTATAAAATAAAAATCAAGTTTTTCAAAATATCAAATATTTTTACAAAAAAAATAAATTTATTATAAATACGTATTTGCGTAAATTTTAAATCCAATACACAAACCATTTTAGAATCCCAATTAGAAATGTCTCATGAACAATTCTAATTCACCTAAAGGTGGTCAAGTGAATCTAGAATGGTAGTCATAACTTTAAGCTTTAATCTAGAGTTCCGAACTCTAATTAATTATTCCATGTCCAACATGAACATCTTTGACTTAAATACAAGCATGTTGTGTTTATATTTCTAAAGTATCCTAACACAATTGATTAGTCTTATTTCAACATTAAGCTATGTGATCATGCATCTAATACACAAATAAACATAGCTTAGGAGAAGATCAAACATTACCTAGTAAGCTTGATGCAAGATCCAATCTACTTCTCCTTTTTTGAAATTGTTGGAGAACCTCCAAGGTGTGCAAGCTTGTTTCCAATGCTAGCAAGCTTCACTTCAAGATCTAATCTTGATTTCTCCAAGATGAAATGTTGTAGAGACCTCACAAGCTTCTCTAAACAATTCTCTAATTTAGGCTAATCATGTTGGACAATTATGACCCATAGCATCATTATTTGTAACGAACATTGTTTTTTTTGTATAAATTAACTATGTGACAAAAGGAAATTGCTATTTTATCATTATTGTAATTGGATTACTTGGATATTGTAGGACACAGAAATCGGCGACGCTGTTCTAGGCTCGCGGCCTAGTTGGGAGTACGGAATAGCCCGCGGGGGAACTAAACTGGAGAAATAACATGGAGTCGCCACCCGGTGTGAACCAGGACAAATATTTAAGGTCGCACTCACCCCTCGGAAGGGAAGACCTTAAACCGTTGGGTTCAGAATGGTCCATTACTTATGTCACCTGTAATGATGTGATTTGTGCAATAAACTAACCGAATATACTCAACATGTATTCTCAAAGGTAGCCTACACCTAAGTCCGCATGCATATAATAATAATAATAATAATAATAATAATAATAATAATAATAATAATGAAACCTATATCTAAGTTCGCATACTTCAAAATAGTTGTCATAACGGCAAACACGCAATAACATACAAGCATCACAGAAACATGCTCAATTGTCTAATGCGGCAAATAAATAAGAATCTAAGCATAAATATAAATTAAATCCCTAATATGAAAACAACCTAATCATGCATAAAGAAAGAAAATTCTATTGACTAAATCATGCTTAAGATAAATAACGTGCTAATAACCTAGTCATGCTCGAATACAATATTGGATGAATGAAACATGCGTATCTCTCAAGCGGTACGTGGTGTTGTATCCCGAGTATAAATCGCACTACCGTCTATTCGGATTAGGCTACAGAATTTACGTCCAGGTTTCCATCCGATATACCACAAGAGGGAACACACATTCCACTCATCCAATATTCACATCATGCCTCAACAAATGACTCTCATGCGATAATATATTAAAATAAATAAAAATAAACAAAAGGTAATGAATAAAAAGGTGCCCTCAGGTCTAACCTTTTACGTCGCTTTTGGAGGTGCGTTACGTGGCCGTTGGAAGGGTTGATGATCCGCAACTCTTCCGGTTCACTAACTCAACGTTTTCCTTCGTTATTTCACTGTTTGGGCTGCTGTTTCACTCTATTTCGCTGCTGTTTCCTTGCTGTTTTACTGCTGGTTTATGCAGCTTTAAGGGGGGCTAAAATATTGGCTGTGTGGTTATAAAAAATGGTGCAGTTTTGGTGGTTAAATAGTGCAATCTCAGTGGTCAAAAGGTGCAGTTTTTGGACTGCAGAGGAGTGATTTCTGTTACTATTTTGGCGCACAAGGAGGGGCTGTATGCAGGGGTTTTGTGCGGTGAATGAAGGGTAATTTCAGGGATATTTAGAGGGTGATAGGCGGTAATGAGAGGGGCTGTGCAGTGAGCAGTTTTATGCAGTGAGTGAGGGGTTTGCGGTAATGTTTGGTGTGTGGTGTGCGGCTGAACTGGGCATGCAGTGAGGGGGTATATGCGTGAGTTTGAGGGTTGTGTGGAGGGGTCAGATGCGTAAGTTTGAGGGCTGTGTGGAGGGGTCAGATGCGTGAGTTTGATTGCTGTGTGGAGGGTTCAGATCCGTTACTTTGAGGGCTGTGTGGAGGGGTCAGATGCGGCCGAACTGGCAGTGAGGGGGACGGCAATGGAGGGCTGTGTTTCTTGAGTGGTTGTTCACGGCAAGGAGGGAGCTTAAAGTTTGTGAATATGCGGCAATATGAGGTGATTTTAAGAGGTTTTTTATGTGAATGAGCTCTAGGGTGTGAAGATGGGTGAAGGCCTCTTTTTATAGGCAAATGGATGGAAGTAATCCTAGTTTGAATATGAAAAGATCTTCTAATGATGGTGACATCTCCTAATTAGTATCACATAAGGAATGAATCTCTCTAATTTAGGATAGTGATTGGCTTTGATTAGGAAAGAGATTCATGAGATTTCTTTTAATTAGGAAAGGATTTGGCTTGATTTTAGGCATGTGTTAAATGTGATTTTGGCTAATTATAAAGGTCATGGGCGTGTGAGTGTGTGTATGGGCGTGGGCTTTGGGTTTTTGGTAGGCTTGGGTATTTGGGCTTGGTGTATGGTTTGGTAAGTGGCTTAAGGGGTTTTGGGTCGAGGATAAACTATGAAACATAGATCCATTGAGCAAACCGTAGCTAGACAACCGAATTAAAACCAACAAAAATACCAATTTCCAACTTTACCCTTCCAACGTCCGTTTCTCGCGACTTCCGCAGTTTAAAAGGTAGTGTCTCCATACGAGACTCATCATAGGGACATATATGTAAAAATGCAGTGCCTACAGTCACCCCCACTTTGATGGGACTCGTGTAATGTGTATCAGTGACAATCCTATCAAAGTTATGCAATGCATTTTCACTTACCTGGCTCGCCAGCTGCCACCTGAATTACCTGTTGCTCTGAATCGAATTGATGATGTGCCATTCCTGGCGTTCTAAACCTCATACCTAGGGTGTCGCGGTAGTCCACAATGTCGTATCTGGCGTGTTAAACCCCATACTTAGGGTGTCGCGGTAATCCATAATGTCGTACCTGGCGTGCTAAACCCTGTACCTAGGGTGTCGTGGTAATCCACAATGACGTACCTGACATGCTAAACCCCGTACCTAGGGTGTCGTGTTAATCCAAAATGTCGTACCTGGCGTGCTAAACCCCGTACCTAGGGTGTCGCGGTAGTCCACAATGCCGTACCTGGCGTGTGAGTGTGTGCATGGGCGTGGGCTTTGGGTTTTTGGTAGGCTTAGGTATTTGGGCTTGGTGTATGGTTTGGTAAGTGGATTATGGGGTTTTGGGCCGAGGATAAACTTTGAAACAGAGATCCAACCAGCAAACTGTAGCTAGAAAACCGAATTAAATCCAACAAAAATACCAATTTCCAACTTTACCCTTCCAACGTCCGTTTCTCGCGACTTCCGCAGTTTAAAAGGTAGTGTCTCCATACGAGACTCATCATAGGGACTTATATGTAAAAATGCAGTGCCTACAATCGCCTCCACTTTGATGGGACTCGTGTAATGTGTAACAGTGACAATCCTATCAAAGTTATGCAATACATTTTCACTTACCTGGCTCGCCAGCTGCCACCTGAATTGCATGTTGCTCTAAACCGAATTGATGATGTGCCATTCCTGGCGTGCTAAACCCCGTACCTAGGGTATCGCGACAGTCCACAATGTTGTACCTGGCGTGTTAAACCCCATACCTAGGGTGTCACGGTAATCCACAATGTCGTACCTGGCGTGCTAAACCATGTACCTAGGGTGTCGCGGTAATCCACAATAACGTATCGGGCATGCTAAACCCCGTACCTAGGGTGTCATGGTAATCCAAAATGTCGTACCTGGCGTGCTAAACCCCGTACCTAGGGTGTCGCGGTAGTCCACAATGTCGTACCTGGCGTGTGAGTGTGTGCATGGGCGTGGGCTTTGGGTTTTTGGTAGGCTTGTGTATTTGGGCTTGGTGTATGGTTTGGTAAGTGGATTATGGGGTTTTGGGCCGAGGATAAACTTTGAAACAGAGATCCAACGAGCAAACCGTAGCTAGACAAACGAATTAAATCCAACAAAAATACCAATTTCCAACTTTACCCTTCCAACGTCCGTTTCTCGCGACTTCCGCAGTTTAAAAGGTAGTGTCTCCATACGAGACTCATCATAGGGACTTATAAGTAAAAATGCAGTGCCTACAGTCGCCTCCACTTTGATGGGACTCGTGTAATGTGTAACAGTGACAATCCTATCAAAGTTATGCAATGCATTTTCACTTACCTGGCTCGCCAGCTGCCACCTGAATTGCCTGTTGCTCTGAACCGAATTGATGATGTGCCATTCCTGGCGTGCTAAACCTCGTACCTAGGGTGTCGCGATAGTCCACAATGCTGTACCTGGCGTGTTAAACCCCATACTTAGGGTGTCGTGATAATCCACAATGTCGTACCTAGCGTGCTAAACCCTGTACCTAGGGTGTCGTGGTAATCCACAATAACGTACCTGGCATGCTAAACCTCGTACCTAGGGTGTCATGGTAATCCACAATGCCGTACCTGGCGTGCTAAACCCCGTACCTAGGGTGTCGCGGTAGTCCATAATGTCGTACTTGGCGTGTGAGTGTGTGCATGGGCGTGGGCTTTGGGTTTTTGGTAGGCTTGGGTATTTGGGCTTGGTGTATGGTTTGGTAAGTGGCTTATAGGGTTTTGGGCCGAGAATAAACGTTGAAACAGAGATCCAACGAGCAAACCGTAGCTAGACAATCGAATTAAATCGAACAAAAATACCAATTTCCAACTTTACCCTTCCAACGTCCGTTTCTCGCGACTTCCGCAGTTTACAAGGTAGTTTCTCCATACGAGACTCATCATAGGGACTTATATGTAAAAATGCAGTGCCTACAGTTGCCCCCACTTTGATTGGACTCGTGTAATGTGTAACAGTGAAAATCCTATCAAAGTTATGCAATGTATTTTCACTTACCTGGCTCGCCAACTGCCACCTGACTTGCCTGTTGCTCTGAACCGAATTGATGATGTGCCATTCCTGGCGTGCTAAATCTCGTACCTAGGGTGTCGCGGTAGTCCATAATGTCGTACCTGGCAAGCTAAACCCCATACCTAGGGTGTCGTGGTAATCCATAATGCCGTACCTGGCGTGCTAAACCTCGTACCTAGGGTGTCGCGGTAATCCACAATGCCGTACCTGGCGTGCTAAACCTCGTACCTAGGGTGTCGCAGTAGTCCATAATGTCGTACCTGGCATGCTAAACCCCGTACCCAGGGTGTCGCGGTAATCCACAATGCCGTACCTGGCGTGCTAAACCCCGTACCTAGGGTGTCACGATAATCCAAAATGTCGTACCTGGCGTGCTAAACCCCGTACCTAGGGTGTCACGGTAATCCACATTGCCGTACCTGGTGAGCTAAATCCCGTACCTAGGGTGTCGCGGTAGTCCATAATGCCGTACTTGGCGTGCTAAACCTCATACCTAGGGTGTCGCGATAATCCATAATATCGTACCTGTCGTGTTAAACCCCGTACCTAGGGTGTCGTGGTAATCCCTAATGTTGTACCTGGCGTGCTAAACCCCGTACCTAGGGTGTCGCGATAATCCACAATGTCGTACCTGGCGTGCTAAACCCCGTACCTAGGGTGTCGCAGTTGCGTCTCCATACCTAGAGTGCCGCAGTGATGTCTCCATACCCGGAGTGTCGTACTTGGCGTGCTAAACCCCATACCCGAGATGTCGCAATTGCGTCTCCATACCTAGAGTGTCGCAATAATGTCTCCATACCCGGAGTGCCGTACCTGGCAAAATTGATATGATATCTTCATACCCGGAGTGCCGTACCTGGCAGAACTGATCTGATTTTTCCATACCCGGAGTGTCGTACCTGGCAAAACTGATGTTGTTGTTAATGTGGGCATTGCCCCCAGATTGCCATACCCGGCAAGACTGATACTGATAATGACGTGGGCCTCGCCCCCAGATTAACATACCTGGCAAGGCTGATACTGATACTATTGTGGGCCTTGCCCCCAGATTGCCATACCCGGCAAGAGTGATACTGATAATGGCATGGGCCTCGCCCCCAGATTGCCATACCCGGCAAGACTGCTACTAATGCTAATGATTCATTTCAACATACTATATTGCTCACCTCGAGATGATCCTGATAGCTAAACATATTTTTTTCCTCAACGAATGCTTCGTGTCAAAACCCGAGAACCTTCAAAGTACTCGATACACTCAACTCCGATCGTCTGAATAGGTGATTTGAACTAGAATCCTAGTGTGTGTGTGCCAAGGCTCTTTCGCAGCTTAATCCTTAAGTAAGCCAACTCGATGATTTCGTCTCGGAGAATCGGATCAGTGGGTCTAACCAACCTCGATGTCTTGATCACACTCTGTGATTACTTCGTCATACTCAACATGATATGGTCTTCTTCGTTTTTCTTGTCTCTTTCTTTTCATTCTTTTTCTTTTTCTTTTCTTTTCTTTTTCTTTTTGACACACCTACCCTTTAAGGTAGCATTTATCCTCATGGTGGTCCTAATACTCGCCCATGGGTAGCTTCACGCTTATCGGTTATAGGCGGTCTATTTTTCTTTTCTTTTCATTGCAGAGACATTTTCTTTTGTTTCCAACCATATCATGTATCGTATCATAAGTATACCAGGGTGGACATCCATGCAAACGGTCATTCACTGATCCATCATCTCTTCAACTAGTCATCTTGCCAACCACTCAGGCTTCTACTGTTGAGATCCCGTAATCAAGTGCTCGTTGAGTCTAGCCGAGATCAATCCATTCAGAGTACCGGACGATAGCACGTCTCGTACTTATCGTTTCTAGGGTTTCTCCATACAGCAAACAATGTCATCACTGGACATATGCTTCACTACCGAGGACTTCTCTCTCTCTTTCTTTTCTTTCTCTTTCTTTCCTTTTTTTTTCACTCATTCCACCGGAATTCTTCCTCTCAACTGCTGATAATGTGGGCTTCGCCCCCTGGGATTCCTTCCCGAAACTGATACTGATGTGGGCCTCAACCTTGGGACTCATCCCCGAAACTATACTGATAGGGGCCTCAACCCCGGGACTCATCCCCGAAACTATACTAATACCCGCATGGACTGTATCTCAACTTCCACTGGCAGTACCGCTTCCATTCCGTAGACCAAAGAGTAAGGTGTGGCTCTTGTTGCCGTTCCCACCGAAGTTCTGTACCCCCACAGGGCATACGGTAGCTTATCAGCCCAATCTCTGTAATTCTCAGTCATCTTGGCTAAAATTGTCTTTACCGTCTTGTTGGCTGCCTCGACCGCCCCATTTGCCTACGGCCTGTAAGGTGAGGACTTGTGATGGCCTATTCCATACTTCTACAGCATCGCTTTTGCCTCTCCCTGAAATTGGACTCTGTTGTCCATTACTACATGGTGCGGCATACCATACCGACAAATGAGATTTCGAGCTATGAACTTCGCCATTTGCTTTAGTGTAACATTACGGAATGAATCGGCTTCCACCCATTTTGAAAAGTAGTCTACTGCCACTACTATGCAATGTCTCGATGTGATCGGCTGTCTTCCCTCCCGATCATCATCCCCATAGATGCTGCCATTGCGATGTCTCGTCAATGCATTGCAATATCTCTGTTTATCATTCGCTAAGAAAGGCCACGGATCTGACAGCCCATGCAACTCTGTGTGCGGTAAATGATTCAAGTTACCATGCACTTGACATCATGACAGTGCTTTACCAGCTTCGCACAGTCAGCTCCATGGTCGACCAAAAAACCCTTGTCTTACTATCTTACGAGACAAATTCAACCCATTCATATGCGGTCCACATACACCAGCATGTACTTCTTTCATTACCTTCTGAGCTTCTTCCTTTCTCAAACACTTCAGCTGAATACCATTTTGCTTGCCTCTTGTAGAGTTCCCTTTTCCAACTTACGTACTGAGAAGCCATCTTCTGAATGGCTATTCTATCTTTTCTGCTCACTTCCTCCGGGAGTTCCCCGTGTTCTAGATACCTCTGAACATCATGATACCAAGGTTTCCCGTCGTCAACCTCTATTTCCAAGACCATTTCTATCTCGTAAACAGGTTTACTCACTGTGGTCAACACCAGTGGTCTCATCACCAAATTCTCCAAATTCTCCCAAGTTACGGCTAACGTTGCCAATGCGTCTGCCATCTGATTCTCTTCTCACGGCATGTGCTGGAATTTTCAGTCAGGGATAACCTGTGCTAAACTCCTGAGGTAGAACAAGTACGGTTTCAACCGTTCTTCCTTTAACTCCCATTCTCCTTGCATCTGTCGGATTACCAACATTGAGTCTCCATAAACTTCAACATTTTTAGCTCTCAAGGCTATCAATGCAGTCAACCCGAAGGCACATGCTTCGTACTCGGCCATATTGTTAGTCACTCCGAACGTCAACCTCTTAGCCATAGGTAGGGTTTCTCCCTCAGGGGTTACTATGACGATCCCAATTCCGACTCCTTTGCAGTTCACTCCTCCGTCGAAATATATTTTCCACCCTTAGACTGCTATAGCTTGGATTTCCTCATCGGGGAACTCAAACTTGTACGGATCCCCTTCAACGGGTTGCAACGATTGGAACTCTGCCACGGCTCGCCCTTTGATCACTTTAGAGGTGAGGTACTCGATATCAAATTCCGTTAGCAACACTAGCCATCTGCCTAACTTCCAAACTAGCGAGGGCACTGAATGCAAGTACTTCAAAGGATTCTCCTTTGCTACAACTTGGATCTTGTAGGATTGGAAGTAATGGCGTAATTTCCTGGACGCCCATACTACTGCCAAACAGATCTTCTCCACTTCCTGATAGCGGACTTCGTATGGAAGCAACTTCTTACTGAGGTAGTAGACTGCATGCTCTACTCCCGTCTCATCTGCTTGTACCATCATCGCCCCCAGTGCTTCAGGTTCAATGGCCAAATAAAGTACCAAGGGTCTACCTTGTCTCGGAGGTTTCAAAACAGGAGGCTTCACCACATATTCTCTGATTTTGTCAAAGGCTTCCTGACACTGCTCATTCCACTTCACTGGCTGGTCTTTTCTCAACAATTTGAAGATAGGCTCACACACTGACGTCAATTTGCCAATGAACCTACTGATGTATTGGATTTTCCCAAGGAATGCCCTGACTTTTTTCTCTATCTTCGGTGCTGGCATCTCAGTAATTGCCTTGATTTTCTCAGGGTCCACTTCTATTCCTCCCATTCCTACTGTATGGCCAAGTAACTTCCCCGACGTTACTCCAAACACACACTTCTTAGGATTCAGTCGCAGGTTATACTTGTCGACTCATTCAAGGAACTTCTCCAGTGCTTCTATATGCCCGTCTCTCGTCTCTGACTTGACCATCATGTCATCTACATATACCTCAATCTCCTTATGCATTAGGTCATGAAATAAGGTAGTGGCGATCCGCTGGTAAGTAGCTCCGGATTTCTTAAGCCCAAACGACATCACCTTATAGCAATAGGTCTCCCATTCCGTGACAAAGGTAGTCTTGTGCTTGTCTTCTTCAGCCATAAGCACTTGATTGTATCCCGAGAACCCATCCGCGAACGAGTACATAGCAGAAAAAGCTGCACTATCAACAAGTACATCTATATGTGGCAAAGGAAAGTCATCCTTTGGGAAAGCCTTATTGAGATCTCTATAATCCACACACATTCTGACCTTGCCATCATTCTTCTTCGGCACAGGCACAATATTAGCTAGCTAACCACTCGGATATTTCATCACCACTTCCAGGAATCCCACGTCTATTTCTTCTTAACTTCTCTCTGACCTTCTCGGCCCATTCGGGTCTCATCATTCGGAGCTTCTGTTTCACTGACTTCATATTCGGATAAGTTGGTATCGCATGATGGGCAATACTTCTGTCTACCCCCGGCATGTCCTCATATAGGACCAAGCGAATACTTTGGCATATTTAACCAACATCTCTTCTAAATTCTTCTGCTCTTCGGCGGTAACCTCACTCGCAATTAAAACTTCATTGGGGCTCTCAGGCGTGCCAAGGTTGAATACATTCATTTTAGTTGAATTGATATCAAATATGCTCAAGTCATGCAAGTTAAAAGGAAGAGACTCAAGCAAATAAGCAAAATGATTGTTTTTATTGCTAGTAAATGCGGGAGTACACTCAAATAAATCAGGAAGATAAATGTCTTCATCATCTACCGACACTTCATCCTCCGTAACCGGGTTCTTCTCAGCTTCCTTATTCTCTTCAAGAGTCAAGCTCTCCAATTTCATCAGCTCTTCTTCCCATTTCTCTTCTTCCTTCTTCGTAACTTCCTCTGTCAGTGGCTTTTCACCCAGCATATCTTGGAAGATCTCAAATCCGGGCACCATAATCCGTTAACTTATACTGGTTTGGGCTCTCCTTAATACCCCAAAGCCTTCACAAAACATTCCATCAGCTTCAACATTTCTTCTTCTTGGCTTTCAGATTTTCTCCGTCAGATATGTATCGCAAACCCCTCCGAGTAGTCTGCCCTTTAAAGTCTGGCAATGTTGAACCTTTGTTTGGTTCAAACTTCATTTTCTCCATGATCATAGCCACCTTAGGATCTACCCACTCCTCGAAAGTTGCCGACACTTGGAACCTCATAAAAGGTTGGATTTCCAAGGTGGCTACAACATTGTCCACCTCAGCTCTGATAGTGACAATCTCTCCTCCATATGGGAACTTAATCATCCGATGCAAAGTGGAGGGCACGCCCCCAAGCTTATGAAACCACGGCCTTCCCAACAACAAAGTAAAAGTGGTTGGGATATCCAGCAATGTGAACTCGACCTCGTCCTCAATCGGGCCAACCTTGACTACCGCGGCAAAGGTACCCTCAAATCCCGCTTGCTAAATCCTCATGCCTTATCATCATAGCTAATGCCATATCTAGAGGGATCAACTCTGTCAGCTTTATACCCGGCCTTGCCAAAATCTTTAATGGGCACACATTGATGGATGAACCATCGTCCACCATCACGCAATATGTCTTATTGCCCCTCACTTCAACTCTGATGAACAAAGGCCTATTTTGGTTTCTTCCTCTCAGCCGGAGCTCTTCCTCAAAAAAGGTTATTTGTGATACTTCTTTCTGCACTGATCCGACAAACATCGCGGGATTAGCATCTTCAGGCACTACTATCTTGCTTAAGGCCTCCACCATAGCCCGCATGTGCTCTCTGGATGCATACAACAACTCCCAGATACTCAATTGCGCTCGGGTCTTCTTCAGTTGCCGCAGCACTACATCTCCCTCAGTGATCTCAGTATCCTCGGCCACTTCTCGGCCTTCTGTCAGCACTTCCTTCCCTTTTTCGGTAGTATCACTATAAAAGCGCCCACTTCGGGTCATTCCTTTCACTTCTTCCTCGTCACTACTCGAGAAATCCTCCCAGAAATTCTTCTTATGTTCTATCTCATCCTCACTGTTACTATCCCAAATACCCAGGCAAAAGGCTTGATGGTCGAAGGTTTGGAGGACAAGGTCTTCTGATAGGCCAGAGTTGATCATATAAGTAGGTGGAGGGACAAAGTGATAGTTGGGCAAGGGGTTGCGGTATGTGTTTAGTTGTTCTTTTTCGGGGTCCGGAATTTTATGGGAGTTAATTAGGTTCTGGATCTCATGGCGGAGACGGGCATAGCTATCAGTGTCATGGCCATGTTGTTGGTGGAAGTGGCAGTAGCGGTTCATGTTGAGGTTTGATGGGAGAGGATTTGGGAGTGGTTTAGACTCCAAGGGTTTCAAGAGTCCTTGCCTTGACAACTTCTCAAGTACCTTGGACAAATGCCTACCCAGGTTGGAGAAGCGCCGGTTCTTGATGGTAGCAATCTCAGCTGTAACAGGTTTAGCACCTGATGGTCCTCCGACAGTCCTCATGTTCATGCCATAGAACTTTCGATTCTCGGCTTCCTCTTCTTCAATATCCATGACAGTTTCCCTCAGCTGTCGGAAATCTGCGATCATGGAGGTCATTCTCCTCAGCTTACCATAAATCGAGGGCTTAGTACCCTTAATAATCATCTTTATCTGGTCCTTCTCCAAAGGCCGAGTTTTGCATCTTTAGAAGCTGGCTCCTCCAGCGATCCATATACTCTTTAAAGCTCTCATCTGGCTTTTGCTTAGTATTCTCCAAGTCGTGAAGCGACAAGTCGATCTCTAAGTCTGTGACATACTACTTTAGGAAGGCATCAGCAAGTTCCCTCCAATCTTTCTTAACCTTTTTCTCAAGGCTGTGATACCACACTACAGGTGCCCCCTCGAGTGACATCCCAAACATCTTTTGGACTTGGCGCTGCGACAGGCCCACTGAACTCATCACCGAGATATATTGCCGTAGATGGACCCTCGGGTCTCCATTCCCATTAAACTTGGCAATATCGGGCATCTTAAACTGAGCTGGCAGCTGCTCCTCGAAGGTCATCGCATCATAATCCAATAAATCCTCATGTTTCCCCTTCAGTTTGCGAGTAACTGACTCCATCTGATCACGGAGCTTCTGTATTTCAGCCTGAGATCCGGCTATTCTCCCAGCAGTATATTCAGCCATATCATCATCAAACACTGGAGCATCATCGTTCAAACCACTCGGAGAGCCCTCACGCCTCTCGTTTTCAGATCCTCCCGCAGCGCGGGGCACAACCA
Organism: Zanthoxylum bungeanum; assembly: GCA_019454045.1. Taxonomy (NCBI): domain Eukaryota; kingdom Viridiplantae; phylum Streptophyta; class Magnoliopsida; order Sapindales; family Rutaceae; genus Zanthoxylum; species Zanthoxylum bungeanum. Next base: position 76,481 of record SKCR01042596.1, read on the forward strand.
TATTAGACATGGCAGCAGTCAGAGCTTGCAGTTATTCAATCATTTTGGTGAGATTAGCTTCAATCTGATCCATTCGAGACCTCTCATTAACAGATTCACTCATGTTTACTGATGGTCTTTTGATTAGTCTCCCCTCTTCCCTAACCCAACGGGAATCTATGGTGTCTTTTAAGATCGTGTGTCGGTGCATATACGTGCAATGCATGTAACATATAAATTCGTAAAAACTTTATACTAATTGGCCCATTATCATTTTAAAGTATTCAACCACACCATTGTACGGTGCAAACTTATCCCAGTTGAAAAGGCCCAACGGGTTTACACTTTGCGATAACATAGCTAAATGACTTCGAATAATAAGAGGCCCACACGTAAAATGGCCCACCGGTATTTTAGAAGCTTTTGGCCCAACTGTCGAAGGACACGAACTCGTCCCAATTTAAATGGCCCAACAAGTTCACATCTTTTGATAAAAGGTCCAATTGAGATCCAAATGACGATGGTCCAAAACATAAAACAAATAATTTCTACTAGTTCTACGACTAATATTCTCATGTGGGTTTACATGAGTGTGGACAAAGGCTCTCGCTGATGAAGGATTGCCCACAACTAGGACTCCTCACTCAAGGGTTCCAGCGACCAAGTGAGCGCACATTCTTTATACCTTACGGTACGTGCCAACGAGTTATGGTGCGTGACTGATTGTCAAATAGATTTCCCGTTGTAGATTCCCCAGAGTGAGGGTGGAGCGAGGCTCTCTTAAGTACCCAGGCCTCTTAGGCTCTTATCGCTTGGTGACAGGAATAAACAACGAGTCCTCCAAATTAGTCCATCACAGTAGGCTACGCGTAGATGATTATCTATGTGCCTTCACAAGCTTTTCCTTATAGAAAGGTAGTGAATGAAGGAAGACACCAAACCATTACCTAGCCTTAAAAAGTGCCTTTGATTAAACCCCCTTCAACCCACGGTAAACACGGTTAACTAAAGCACACATCACAATCATTACAAGACATTATTTCGGGGCCAATTCTCTATATCCCTAGTGGATTCGCCAGACTGTAGGACACAGAAATCGACGACGCTGTTCTAGGCTCGCGACCTATTTGGGAGTACGGAATAGCCTGTGGGGGAACTAAATCGGAGAAATAACATGGAGCCACCACCCGGTGTGAACCGGGATAAATATTTAAGGTCGCACTCACCCCTCGCAAGGGAATACCTCAAACCGTTGGGTTCAGAATGGTCCCTTACTTATGTCACTTGTAATGATGTGATTTGTGCAATAAACTAACTGAATCTACTCAACATGTATTCTCAAAGGTAGCCTACACCTAAGTCCGCATGTATAATAATAATAATAATGAAACCTATATCTAAGTTCGCATACTTAAAAATAAGTTATCATAACGACAAACATGCATAACATACAATCATCACAGAAGCATGCTCAATTATCTAATACGGCAAATAAATAAGAATCTAAGCATAAATATAAATTAAATCCCTAATATGAAAACAACCTAATCATGCATAAAGAAAGAAATTTCTATTGACTAAATCATGCTTAAGATAAATAACGTGCTAACAACCTAGTCATGCTCGAATACAATGTTGGATGAATGAAACATGCGTATCTCTCAAGCGGTACGTGGCGTTGTATCCCGAGTACAAACCGCACTACCGTCCATTCGGATTCGGCTACGGAATTTACGTCCGGGTTTCCATCCGATATACCACAAGAGGGAACACACATTCCACTCATCCAATATTCACATCATGCCTCAACAAACGACTCATGAGATAATATATTAAAATAAATAAAAATAAACGAAAGGTAATGGATAAAAAGGTTCCCTCAGGTCTAACCTTTTATGTCGCTTTTGGAGGTGCGTTACACGGCCGTTGGAAGGGTTGATGATCCGCAACTCTTCCGGTTCACTAACTCAACATTTTCCTTCGTTGTTTCGCTGGTTGGGCTGCTGTTTCACTCTTTTCACTGCTATTTCCTTGCTATTTTGCTGCTGGTTTATGCGGCTTTAAGGGGGGCTAAAATATGGGCTGTGTGGTGATAAAAAATGGTACAGTTTCGGTGGTTAAATAGTGCAATCTCAGTGGTCAAAAGGTACAGTTTTTGGACTGCAGATGAGCAATTTCTGTTACTATTTTGCGCACAAGGAGGGGCTGTATGCAGGGTTTTTTGCGGTGAATGAGGGGTAATTTTAGGGATATTTAGAGGGTAGGGGGGAATGGTAATGAGGGGCTGTGCAGTGAGCAGTTTTTGCAGTGAGTGAGGGGTTTGCGGTAATGTTGGTGTGTGGTGCGCGACTGAACTGGGCATGCAGTGAGGGGGTATATGCATAGTTTTGAGGGCTGTGTGGAGGGGTCAGATGCGTGAGTTTGAGGGCTGTATGGAGGGGTCATATGTGTGAGTTTGAGGGCTGTGTGGAGGGGTCAGATGTGTGAGTTTGAGGGCTATGTGGAGGGGTCAGATGCGTGAGTTTGAGGGCTGTCTGGAGGGGTCAGATGCGGCTGAACTGGCAGTGAGGGGGACGACAATGGAGGGCTGTGTTTCTTGAGTGGTTGTTTACGGCAAGGAGGGAGCTTAAGGTTTGTGAATATGCGGCAATATGAGGTGATTTTAGGAGGTTTTTGATGCGAATGAGCTCTAGGGTGTGAAGGTGGGTGAAAGACTCTTTTTATAGGCAAATGGATGGAAGTAATCCTAGTTTGAATAGGAAATGATCTTCCAATGATGGTGACATCTCCTAATTAGTATCACATAAGGAATGAATCTCTCTAATTTAGGATATTGATTGGCTTTGATTAGGAAAGGGATTCATGAGATTTCTTTCAATTAGTAAAGGATTTGGTTTGATTTTAGGCATGTGTTAAATGTGATTTTGTCTAATTAGGAAGGCCATGGGCGTGTGAGTGTGTGCATGGGCGTGGGCTTTGAGATTTTGGTAGGCTTGGGTATTTGGGCTTGGTGTATGGTTTGGTAAGTGGCTTATGGGGTTTTGGGCCGAGGATAAACTTTGAAACAGAGATCCAACGAGCAAACCGTAGCTAGACAACCGAATTAAATCCAACAAAAATACCAATTTCCAACTTTACCCTTCCAACGTCCGTTTCTCGCGACTTCCGCGGTTTAAAAGGTAGTGTCTCCATACGAGACTCATCATAGGGACTTATATGCAAAAATGCAGTGCCTACAGATATATATAATGATAAAAGTCCATATGGTTAAATCGGATTAATAAGATATGAGACAGTATTAATCCACGGACGGTTTAATCATTAAATATTCCTAGTCAAAGTATTATCGAGACTGGACATTGATAATGTGGAATAGACTAGTATTACACTTGTGCGCTTTATGGAAGCTTAACATCATAGTTCTCATATATTTAGGTATTGGATACTTATGCAAGTGTAATAAGAGGTTCTGTTAGCCCTTGGACTGGGAACAGTTTGCTCTGGATAGACCCACTCGGAATCTCATTGGTAGTATGACTATGTGTCTATGGGAATCCGAATCAGGGTAGGTGTATGTGATCTTTAACCTGAGACGTACGTCGCTATTACTTGCGACAATCAGTTTACTTTGGTATTGATCGTCTGAAGCTTTAACAGGTTCTGTGTATGCCTATATTGGGTTTACTGAGAATCGTAGTGTATTGGATGTGATGTCAAGATGGGAGTATCACTTCAGTCATATGGAGATGATGGTCACACAGTATACGGAACTAGCACTCTTAAAAGCTGCAACTATCGGGAAAGTATGACTAGGTCATGACTTTCCGATTACGGAGACTAGTTACTCGGGATCCGGTATATGCTACGTACGGGGCAGACACAGAGTCAGCCCTAGACTTAGCATGTGACATCCGATACTGGATCGTATTACGATTACATAGTATTACTACGTCTGATACATATTATATTCCTCGGTGAATATTTCTGGAGAATTGGGTAGACACGGTACTTTCCTAGAAGCCAACCATGTCTTGTAAATCGGTGAGAACGTGGCACAGGGTACGCATGTGTCGGATAGTACGACAACTGTATTTACTGCCAATATATCCATGAATCTCTTGGGTCGCTTCCCAAAGATTCTCCAATGATATTTGACTCATATAGAATTAATCTGGGATTAATTATAAGAGAGAAAATTAATCTGGGATTAATTGCGGCAAGAATTAATCTGGGATTAAATTCGTATATAAGAGAGAGCGCGATTAATTTAGAATTAATCGATAAAATAAATTTAATAGTTAAATTGGATTTTTCTATTTAATTTATTTATTTGGGGCTAAAATAATATATAGGATATATTAATTGAAATCAGATTTCAATACGAAATTAAAATTGGATTTTAATTCGGGCGAACGAATTAATTTGGAATTAATTCGAAAGCGACTATCGTAATAATTTTGTGAGGCATAATTATTTAATTAAATTGGATTTAATTATGTCGCGACGAAAAATTTGTTTAATTCGGAATTAAACGAACCTCGGGCCCAAGCTGAGTTATGTGTTGAGTAAGCCAACACAAATTTTGAATTTAAATTTGGTGGGATCACATGACTTACATCACTTGTCAAAAGTTTATGTGAGTAGTTGGCTACATTAATGCATTCATTTAACAACACAATAACCTAGTTTTAGAAACAACCAACTCACTCTCTCTTCTCCCTCCAACATTGACGATTCTTCCTCTCATCAATGGTGAAATTTTTGCTTCAAAAATTTCAACAAGCTAGCACTTGGAGGGTCGTTTGAGGTGTTAGGGAAACTCACCCAAGGCTTAAAAAACCTTCAAAAAGCTTGGAGCTTCATCCTACAAAGGAAATTTTTGAAATTTCTCCCAAAATCAATGTAAGTATTTCCGCAACTTTACTTGATTAATTCACACTTGGAATCATGTTTAGGATCTTGGAAGCATGTCTTAGAGACTAAAAAATCTCTCTAAGAATTTTCTTGTATTTGAACTTGTAATTAAAACCTTCATAAAGCATGCTATTTATAGCAAAACTTAGGTAATTTTTAATAATAAAAGTTGCAATCAACTTTTAAGTGGGCTTAATCTAATTTATCCAAATAAGTATAATTAGGTGTGACTAATCTCCATTGTCTCCCACTTTGATTTAATCCAATTAAATCAAGCCAAAATCACCTAATATTACATACTTACAATTACCATAATTCCTCAAATGGTAGAGATAATTATGATTTTACAATTAAGCCATTGTGTAATTATTGAATTAATTCAATTAGGTCAAAGTAAATAATCAAAGTTATCCAATAACACTTGATTATCTTAGTTGATAATTATAATATCGAATATTATATTTTATCAAAATAAATCGGCTACCCAAGTGCTCAACGAGTACACTTCATATTGGGACTCTCTAAGTTCAGACACGTTCGTCATATAAGCCTAGCTAATATATACGCAATTCAGCCACCTCCGAATTCGCGAAGAACACGAACGACCTTTCTGAAATATACAAGTCGAGGCCATCACATATGTTTAACAATCCCTCCATCGTAGGCTATCCGAGTTATGCTGAGGAAACATATAATACACCGTCAAGTTTCCAAGGCGCACATCTCATGTCGACATGTCCACGATTCTTTATAACTGATGCAATCCACCCTAGGTGATCGGCTTTGGCCAAAGTCTTTAAGAATCGTGACTTTACTTACATGGATACCTAAACCCCTTATGGTACATATACGGGCCGACAGATCCTATCTTGCTTCGCACTTGATTACTGAGTGCATCGGTCTACACCCAACGAACATCTAGAGGCCAGACCATGAAAGGTTCCTGATATACATGGCATCAAAGTATGGAGGATCTCACACAAAATCAATGTTATCCTATAGTCAAAGGATTTCATATGTTACTCGACTCGAGGAGATTCCTATTAACGGTGGTGTGTACTTCCAACTATTAGGAATCACATGTGAGTCATTCAGTATTCGCTCCAACGAATACCCACATGTCTATACGAGTTTTCAAAACTCATGGTACATCGCGTTAAACCATTGGAACTCCAATTCCAAAATATGACATGTGCTAGTCTTCTAGGTTATAGGAATTCGACCGTATTTCAAAACCAACGACTAGGAATATTTACTTTAAGAATAGTTTACACCTAGTGTCAAAAATATTCTAAGGTCGATGTCATTCTTAGCATATCTATACATCAATATAATACACATAATGACAATACCATTAATGATGTATGAAAAAAAAAATATATAGTAATTTTATTAATAAATAATAAAATATATAATTCGGATCGGCACTCCAAGCACCAACTCCATCAAACTCCCACTTGCTTAGTGCCAATCTGGATGGTATTGTAGTCCCATCTCCTCCACATGTTTATCGAATAACATAGGAGGTAAGACCTTTGTAAGCGGGCCTGCTATGTTGTATTGTCCTTGAACCTTCAAGACCACCACCATCGGCTTCTTAGCCTGCGCGATGGCTCCATTATTATCACAGTATAATGAGATCGAATCCACAATACTAGGCACAATGCCAAGTTCTGTGATAAAATTTCTAATCCAAACAGCCTTTTTAGTAGCTTCTGAAGCCGCTATAAATTCCGCCTCAGTGGTGGAATCAGCTGTTGACCCTTGCTTTGAACAACGCCAACTAACAGCACCACCGTTAAGGGTAAATATGTATCCTGATGTAGATTTTATATCATCCGGTTCTCCCTGGAAGTCGGAGTATGTATAACCCTTAACTTGTAGCTCATCTTCTCCATATATCATAAATTTATCCATAGTACCTTTAAGATATTTTAGGATATGTTTCACAGTTGTCCAATAATCATTACCTGGATCAGATTGGTATCGACTAGTCACACTGACGCCGAAACTTATGTCAGGTCTAGTACATAACATAACATACATTATGATTCCAATACAAGAAGCATATGGCAAGTTAGACATCCTAACTCTCTCTTTCTTATTTTGAGGTGTCATTTTCTTCGAAAGATGTATGTCGTATCGGAAAGGTACATTTGTTGCCTTGCAGTTGGTAAAACTGTACCTTTCTTACATCTTATCTATGTACGTCGATTGTGACAACCCTATAAGTTTCATAATTCTATCTCGGTAGAGCCTTATACCTAGTATATAGGAAGCTTCACCCATATCTTTCATGAAGAAGTTCTTGCAAAGGTAGGCTTTCATACTTTGCATCATCCATATATCATTTCCTATGATAAGGATGTCATCTACATACAAGACTAAGAAAACTATCATAGCCTATTCTAATCTAGAACATATTCTTGAAATTTGTAACCAGAAGTGAAGTTATAAAACATATGTAATTTGCATGAAATGGATTAAAATATAATTATATCTACACGATAGAATAAGAAAAAATAAGCGATAATTTTCATAATATTACACACTGCTTTAGTTATGGATTTTCAACCCAGCAGTGTCTCTTATTGCTTTACGTAATATTGTAATCCCCAACGGAAAATAAGAATTCAATAATTAAATCGAATTTCATTATAAATATATTTCGACTCACGACTTTGACACGTTCTCCCATATGTATATTCACAAGTAGATAATTCATTTGTCAATCACACTCACTGTAACTCATAATTTAGGTCCCAATCGTTTCTCATTGTGACAGTTTTGGCACGTTCATAATGAGGCGTATCAAGACTTTACTTGTCAATGATAAATTCAAGACACCGATGTAGTCCTGACAGCTTTGGCACGTTCATGATTTCTACTTTCACTTGAATTTATCTCTTATCACATAAGTTCTATCGGCAAAAAATGAACTACCATCAACCATAACTACATAACTTTGGCATGATATAGCTACAACATCAGGAAATCATTCACATTCGTATTGACAAGACGGACTAAGAAATAAGTATTCCTAATATTCATCACTATAATGCCATATTTATCGGTGTTATTCGTAAATTATCAAAAATGTGAAATTATTCAAATTAATTTAAAATGCATGTGTAAACATTAAATTGGATTAATTATCACATATCAAGCCTGAAACAGGCAATGGATGTAGGATCAGATATGCTATGATACCATTTTGATGGGGTTATTTGTAATGGAAGCGTGATTTTGGCGAAATCGTAATTTTAAAATTTTAAACTTACTGAATAAATAATTTGATATCATATATCAAATAATTTATTCTTATTTCACCTAAATATATTTACGTAATCAAATAACGACATAAAGAATTATGAAAACATTATGAAATTTTTATTAAAATGATTTTTCGCAAAATATCATAAAATACGTTTTCGATCGAATCGACCAACCCAAACCACAAGGGGCTGCCCAAGTCAGCCCCAACAGTATGTGGTCAATCCATGAGCTGTCCAAACAGTGACGAATTCACTATTTATAAAGAACAAGTAATTAATCAAAAATTACAAATCCCGATATTAAATATCAAAATATTTATTAAATAATATTTTAACAACTGGATGGGAGATCCATTATCCAATACTTATAGTTGTCTTGTTAAGAGAATCAATATTCTCTACACACAACTATACACATCTCATTTCTTTAGCTTTTTAATTTGCCTTCAACTATTCACAACAATTGTAAATAATTGACAAGCAAATAGTGTCAGCCAAATGACCTCCAAATGTCACCAAAACCAAGAAACATCATTGTCAAATAAACAAAACTAATAGGATTTTTCTTAATGTCAGTCAAGAATCTCGAGATATAAACTAATTCATGTCAGTCCTTATAGCATAATAATGTATTCTCTCTGAGGATTATATCCTAAAATCATATATTTATTTAGATTACCTATCATGACTTAGTAACTATGTCACTAACCATTTCGATTTTCCAATAATATCAGAACAACAGTTCCCGATAGTTTAGACTAATATAATTATATCTTAAGCTACTCTAATCTAGAACCTATTCTATAAATATAAAACCAGAAGTGAAGTCAGAAAATATATATAAAATATGTATGCAGTGGATTAAAAGTTTAATTCTATCTACACGATAGAATAAGGAAAAATAAGCGACAATTGTCATAATATTACACATTGTCTTAATTTTAAATTTTTAACCCAACAGTGCCTCCCACTACTTTATGTAATACCGTAATCCCTAACGAAAAATGAGAATTCAATAATTAAATCTGATTCCCTAGTGGGAAGTGGACCCCATGAATATATTTCGACTCACAGTTTTGACACGTTCTCGCCTACGTATATTCACAGGTAGACAACTCATTTGTCAATCACACTCAATGTGACTCCTAATTTAGGTCATGACCGTTTTGCATTGTGACAGCTTTGGCACGTTCACAATGAGGAGTATCAAGGTTTTACTTGTCAATGATAAATTCAAGATACCAATGTAGTCCTGACAGCTTTGGCACGTTCGGGATTTCCACTTTCACTTGAATTTATTTCTTATCCCATAATTTTTACCAGCACAAAATGAACTACCATCAACCATAACTGCATAGCTTTGGCACGATACAACTACATCATCAGGAAATCATTCACATCTGTATTGATAAGACGGACCAAGAAATAAGTATTTATAATACTAGTCACTATAATACCTTATTTATCGGGGATATTCCTAAATTGTCAAACATTACAAAATTAATCAAATTAATTTAACATGCATGTGCAAACATTAAATTGGATTAACTATCACATATCAAATATGAAACATGCAATGGATGTAGGATCAGACCTGCTTTAATACCATTTTTATGGTGTTATTCATTGTGGAAACGTGGTTTAGGCAAAATTATAATTTTAAAATCTTATACTTACTGAATAAATTTTTTAATATTCTATATCAAATAATTTATTCTTATTTCACCTAAATATATTTTATGTTATCAAATAATGACATAATGAATTATGAAAATATTATGAAACTTTTACGAAAAATTATGAAAATAATTTTCCGCAAAATAGCATAAAATATATTTTTGGCCGAAACGACCAATCAAAACCATACGGGGCTGCCATGTCAGCTCCAATAGTATTCGGTCAGTCCATGGGCTGCTAATCAGTGAAAAATTCACTGTTTGATCAGCCTTTATCCGGTAAGTCTAAATTTTACCTGGTAACACCGTTTTTCATTGCTTTCGAGTATTTTCACTTCAAAACAATTTATGGCAATTATTCTAACACCCATTTTATATCCAATAGATCCAAACAATATGTTTTTAATCAAAAAAGTTCCATATTTTCTAGATTTGATCTGGACAGAAAAATAACCATGTTTACATGCCTTAAATCCAATTTTCTCAACATTAATCTATTTAATTTGATACCAATCAAAGCCACCATAAATGAAGAACTCAAGAACAAATCTAGGTATTACAAGAGTGGTCATAACATTCTAGAATGTAACAAATCATCATATGATAAAATTGAACTAATACTACACTAATATTACTCAATATCACTTTACACATGTATCTAGCCATCAAATCCATCAACTAAATCAAAAAGCACCAAATTTTAGAGTATAAAGGATCTCTACAATATTTGTAAGAATCTCTACAACACAAGAATCAACTAAGAACAACAAAAATAATTATCTACTTTAAAGAAGAAAAAAAGATTGTCTTTAATCTTCCAAAAGCTTCTTTAATTTTTGTTTTTGCTGGAATTATTCTTCTCTAAAATGCTTAGAGTATTTTTGGATGACATTATGAGGCTAGGTTATGCTAACATAACAAATGAAAAAATTCAAGCCTTTAAATACTAGACTTGGGCATGAGATGAGGGGAAGTTTGGTCATATACAAATCCATTTAATTCAATAAAATATCAAAGCTTAGTTACTTGTTCAAGTTGAACACTCCAAGTTTTATTAAATCATGCCATTTATTACAAATAACAATCAAGCATATGTTATAATAATTATTATATAAAGATAAAAAATAATTACTTATTTAATTAATTAATTAATATATATATATATATATATGTATTTTTCATCTACACTAAATGACAAAATACATATATAAATGATATGTGTCAAAATCTCATTTGATAATTAATTAATGTGTATCTAATCAAATTTTGTATCATGTACAAATACACATTAATTATAAAATGACCGAAATACTCCTAAGCATGTGTATTTTCGTTTAACGGTTAAACGATTCGAATTAACTGGCTTAATCCGATAAAATATTTTGGATAATCTGTATTATTCATAACGTGTTACCCAAGTGATCAACGAGTACACTTCATATTGTTGGACTCTGTAAGTTCAAGTTTATCCATCACGGATTCTAATTTCGTGTCCATAATTCACCCACTCATGAATTATGACGATCACAAATAATCTCGTTAAACTATACAAGTCAAGATCATTGCATATGTATAATCCATCTGTCACAAGTAGTCTATATTATACCAGGAATATAGATACGATCATCAAATCCATCAGTCATAATATATTAGACTTACAAATTTATTATCTTTTAATAACACTCAGAACTTGCTTCTATAGTGTACCATAGTCATGGATTTAACATATCATAAACACGTGCAGGATATATATGCCCCATACACAATACTGACAGATTCTATCTTGGTAGTCACCGGTTATTATGAGCATCAGTCCACACCCAACGAACAGGCAGAGGTCTGTCGATCTTCCTCCACATTAGTTGGGATCATGGCGATTTCCATCTCCTTATGGTAATCTTCTACACTTCGAAACCCTTTTTTAAGATTCTGAAGCTTGTGGTACAAGTCTCGGTAGTAGTGGTTAGGTAGAAATCGCTTCCTCATAACTGTTTTCAGTTCTACCCATGTAATGATTGGATGCTCCCTATTTCTCCTAAAATTTGTCATCATCTGGTCCCACCAAACAAGTGCATAATTTGTAAATTCAATAATGGCCAACTTCACTTTCCTCAACTCTGAATAATTATAACAGTAAAAAATCAGCTCTAGTTTACGCTCTCATTCTAAGTAAGCTTCGAGATCACTCTTGCCTTGGAACGGAAGAATAGTAATATTGATTTTTCCCAAGTCACCATCTTCCTCATCCCCATGTCCCTTTCTGAACTCTCTTTCATACCTCAATTTCTAGGTCGAAATCTTCCTATATCCACCTCAGACACTCTGTTAAACTCCTCATCAAATTCAAATTTATTCTCAGCCTCCATCTCATCCATGAGTATAGTTCGTTGCCCACTAGGTCTAGGAGGAATAAGCCCTGCCTCATTAGACCTATGAGGTTGTGGTGGTCTATTTTCCTGAGTGTTATTTTATCTCATCACCTTGACTTCATCCCGCACATCCCTCATCATCTCTAAAACCCTAGTAAACTATTGCTGAAGAACCGCCACATTCAATGCCACATCTCTCAATTCGGGTTACTATGGAGTATAGTCACTCTTACTTGGATCTCGGATTTTCTAGATAACTTTTTATCTTTTTTTTGTTCTTTTTTCCCTGCAATGAAAAAGGTTAGTAATAAAAAATAAATAAAACGTAGAAATCCTCACAGTTTGCTCGTGTTTGTTACTCAAATGGTCTTTACCTGAAACTGAGCTCACATATACTTTCCTTTTACCGCTCTTACCCTTGGACGCATTCTCAAAGGATTTGAGCCTAGCGTGGCTGAAACCGTTAGTATTGTCCCAATAACAACTGTCAGCTTAATTGTAAGTTCAACAGAAAGAATGAGACAAGACAGAGCAAGGATATGATTACCAGACTTAATCAAGAAAGGAAAAATAAAAAACTTTCATGAGCTTTAGGTAGAATTTGATACACTTTAGAAGTTTCTGAGTTTGACTAAACTTTTACCTATTTCAGGTAAAAAATTGATAATCATAGTTGATATATTTTAGAAGTTTTTGTGTTTGATTAAACTTGTTGATTTTTCTTCATCCTTATGCTATAATTGGTTGGTTGATTTTCTTGATACTTATGTTGTTTGGGATCTTACTCGATCTTTATGAGTTAATTATTCGGGATCTTATCCAATCATTTTGCTTTGCTTAATTGATTATGCTTGATCTATGTGTTTTGGTTTGAGGATGTTGATTTTGGTTTTGTCTTACATAGGTTTTGTCTGACGACATTGGTTGATTGAGGAATTGATCTGACCTCTCCGTGTATTATTTACAATCCTTATTTGTGAGTTTGTTTGATCTTTGTATTGTATTTGAGGCCTTTGTGTATGGGTCGATTATGGTTCCTCTCGATCGCCATTTGCTTGAGGTTGGTGAGAATTATTTGATTTAAGACATATCACTATTATCTTCACTTAGGGTTGATAGTATTTTCTGAATTAACGACTGATCACCATCTTCTTGGGGGCAAGTGAGGATTAGTTGATTTGTGTAACATTCCCCTCCAAGAGATGCTACCGTTAGGGAATAGGCCTACCTATCCCCTTGAGCCTCTGACTTTCTGACTATGATCAATACTTCTAATCTTATCTCAAACATATACTTATGAATAGGGACCATTGCCCAACTCAATAATATGGAGTACATAACAAATAACCATAACTGTGTACTCAATATATTACACTTTACAATCCTGACATGGACGTTCTTAACTCTTACACATATAAATTTTACTATACATATATCTGATACACGACTTTCCTTTGACTCTGACTGAACTGTACCACTGTACTCGACCTGGTGGACTCAACACCCTAGTGACTGCCATCAGTATCCATCCTCTCGAGCTCGTCCTTCGGGTATTCCTGCAAAACAGAGAAATTGGAAGTGGGGGGGTTAGATTGTTTAAAGGACCTAGTGAGTGAACAGTTGAAAACAAAAACTGAAATACTTTATGAAATCCATTATTCTAAAACTGAAATATTTCAAGAAAGCTGTATTTTCTGAAAACTCTTTCTTTTCTGAAAACATATCTCTTTCTGAAAAACCTTTCTGAGAACCTTTCTTTCTATAAAACTCAGTTATATACTGTAAAACTAAATTCTCTTGAAAACTCTTTTATAAAAGTTATCATTTCTGAAAATCATAAATTTAAAAGTCTTGTTTCTGAAAATCCGTCTCTTTAAATCTGTCTTTATAAATCTGGACGTATGAGGGCGTTACGTCTCGTCGTCCCCCCATACGTCTAAACTGGTGGTTTTGGGGTATTACGTCTCGCCGTCCCCCAAGCCACTGAACTGAAACCGGGGGTTTGGATCTATATTACCCTCCTGACTCTGAATCTGGGGTCTAGTGACGTTACGTCTCACCGCCCCCTAGCCATGAATCTAGGATCTAGAGGCATCTGTCATCCCTAGTCCTCAACTACATGTGCACACGGTCTGAATCCGTCAATTCCAGTAACTGTCAATTCTAATATCTGTATCAAGTTATAACCTATGTGGGTTTTTCCCTCATGCCATAAAAAAATCACAAAATCATACTTTTGAAATCATCACTTTCTAAAAACATTTCTCAATATTTTTATTAATAAAATATCTGGAAACAAACTTGGCTAACGCCCTATGTACGGAAAGGTAAGTTTCAATTCAAAAACATATAAGTAAATACAACTTGAGAAAAGAGTTCACTTACTAATTTGGAATCTGGCTGGCATTACATGTTTCGCCGAAGGAAGTTGTGATTCCTACGATGATCTATAATTGATAAACTTGGTTAGTACATAAGTCGTGGAACACGCTTCGAAACTAAACTAAGTTTCCCAATTCAACTATTCTATAATCGACATAGGATGCATTATGCTTGCGACATGTCATAATACATGTACATTAGATGATACGAAATCCTTAGGGTGGTCTCTAACATCATAAGTTGATATTGAAATGATATGAAGTTGTCCTTGTTATGCATCGTGACGTCGGGTCAGGAGCATCGCGACGTCTATACAAGCAGACTCAGGTAGATAGCTTCTTCTTGCTCCGTGTCGCGACGCTGGATGTTGGGCATCGTGACACTCACATAATCAATCCCGAGGCTTTCTCATGACTGATCTGTGTCTCTACACGACCGACTTGAGTCTCCACATGACCAACCGACCGACTCAAGTCTCCACATGACCGACCGATCGATCTGAGTCTTCACACGACCGACCTGAGTCTTCCACACGACCGACCCGAGTCTCTACACAACCGACCGATCGATCCGAGTCTCCATATGAGACCATAATCTCTACACGACCGACCTTATGCAAACACATAGTCGACCCAAGGTAGAGGTTATGTTCAGCGTGACTCCCACACGCACTGACCCAAGTCTTCCATATGACCGACCCAAGTCCTCCACACGACTAACTCGAGTCCTCCACGCAACTGACCAGTGGCAGAGGACATTCACATGTTTGGCATCGCAATGCTAGCCCATGCGCGTCGCGATGCTAGCCCAATTTTAGGGCTATATATCAGTTCTCTATCGTTCTTGTCCAAGACATTGCAACCATTACACTAACACCTTAACTTAAGTACTTCCATAAACTTTAACATTGATCAAAACTCATCTCATATCTACAATCCAAACACAAACCATTATCTAATACCATTAAATCACCAACTCTAATCCCCCCATCATATTCATACACATAAAAGCTTCATTTCATGTTAATATCGTCAAGACACTACTTAAAATGCATGCTAATAACTCTACCAATGCCAATTATGCAATTCTCATTGCTAGGTATGCAAGGTGCGAATTGGGGCTTTCCTTTATCAAGTTTAAAATTGAAATTAGAAGAAGGAACGAGGATTAGAACTTACTTTGTGTTCCTTGGAGCTTGGAAATCATCATCCTCTCATCCAAACTCCTATGAGAGTGAAGAAAATTTGGAAAGCCCTTGATGAGCGGAAAGTATATCATTATTATCCGCCTCTTTAACCTAATATTTTATTTAGTTTCTCGGGTTTTATGAATATTTTGATCTATTTTGTGTTGTTTTGCAGATACATAAGGTTTCAGGACTCACTGGAATCAAATCAGGGCCAAAGCAGTGAAAAACAGAGCAAAAGGGTAAAATCATCATTTGGGCGTCGCGACGCGCATAACTTCTGTGTCGTGACCACTAACATGCGCCGGAAACGTGTCAAAATCAGAGAAAGTTGCTATCATACGCACTTGCTAACTTGCGCCAGCAACGTGTCAACATCACAGTAAATCTGCTATCATACGATAGACACGTGTCATCATCATATGCTGCCGACACTCATCAGCGACACGCGTCATTGCTTATGTCAGCATGACATCAGCATCACGACACACACAAGTTCACGCATCACGATGCCGGGCCAATAATTGAGCTGCCGATTGAAAATGCGTACACGTGTCAGCATCTCATGGACAGGTAACACAAATCAACGGTGCGTCGCGACGTTCAAGTTTGCACGCCTCGCGACGCGTGGGGCCAAGTGATGCCTATAAATTCACTAAGGATTGTATCTTGTTTGTTTAGTTTTAGTTATTTAATTTATGTATTTTTATTTTTAGTAGTAGTAGTAATACTTTCCTAAGATTCTGAATAAGGATCTAAGGACTATATTTTTATTTATTTAATTTTTGCACTTTTAATTATGCACTTTTATTTTCAGTAATAATAGTAGTTTATTTACTTTTTTTTATGTTTAGTAGTTAATTTTCTACTGGGGGAAAGGTGAAGCTTTTATTATTATAATTTAGATTAATATCCATTTAATTATAATATATAAATTATCTTAAAACCTGACTTAATTGGATACCGTCTTTATGGTCGGTTGGATTTAATTCAATTGATTTTAACCTAACTAAATTGGATACTTCCTTTATGATCGGTTGGAATTAATTCAAAATCTGAGTTAATTAGGATACCGCCTATATGGTCGGTTGGTAATATCATGCAAATTTATATATTATAATAAGTGAGATTTCTAAATTAGAAATAGTAAAGGTAGATTAATCTCACTTAATTTATAATATGGAAATTATAATTTAATAATATGGATTAAAGTTGATACCGCCTTAATGGCTGGTTTATTTATGTAACATAATGTGACACCGCTTATAATGCCGGTATTTAGGTGACAGATGATTGCCGCTTATATGGCTGATTTATGGATAAATAATAACACTGTCTTTATGGCTGGTTAAACTTAACTGGGTAACACTGACAATTTCTATATTATAATAAAGTGAGATTTCTAAAAGTGGATCCCATAACCCCCAGCATTATATTTTTAATCTAGGGAAGTGATGAAACACAATATTAACATGCTTAATAATTGATTTAATTATATTATGGGTAATACTTTGGTTTATTTATTGAATCTTAAGCTTAATGATTTTTGTTGTCTGATCACCAATAAGATTGATGTGGTAAACTTAAAAAATGAACTTGGAAAAGAGATTTTAGGTTTCAACCTTAGATTCAATAGCTCACGATCTCTCTTAAGGATAGATAACCATTAAAAGATTTCTTTCCAGGATTGACATATACCTGGCGAGCGGGGGTAGTCATAATTGGAACTTGAACTTAATGAATTCAGGTAACTTGGTTAACATAGGAATATGATTAATTGGGTTATACTGGGTGTTTGCATCTGACCATCAGAAGAGGCTTTTGCATATTTTCGTGTTCCAAGTTAGCAAACTGATTTATTACACATATATAAGATAATCAATTCATCATTAGAATAATATTGTGTGGAATCACAACCCTAGATATTTGTGTCTTTTGTTTATTTTCCTTAGTATTTTCTTTTGTGTTTTTATTTATTTAGCACATCCACATTCAACCAACCAATCAAGCAATCATTTCATTCTCATCCTAATTAGATACTTGTAAATAAATAGAATCAATAATTAATAACAACAATAGAAATTAAGTTCTCGTGAGATCAATATTTTTATACTACTTAAGCAATACGTGCGCTTGCATTACGTGTGTGATTTCACCGATCAGCCCTCTTGGACCCTTATCCACGTTTGTGGCTATTGAGAGAGATGAGTGAATAATGTTCTATTTATAGGCAAAGGGACTGATTTTTGTAATGAAATGGGTGGCTAAGATTGTGCCACATCACCCAATTCTAGCTCATTCTTGAATTTCATTATAGCAGCCACAGAAATCATGATTTTTGACTTGCTTCTGAAAAATATCCAATGAGAAAGTTGTAGGTTTCAGTCGTAGATTTCTGAAGATATGAAGTTCATAAAAATCAGAGATCGCACGAAAGAGTTACGGCCCGAATATTAAGGGTTGTCTGTATTAAATCTTAGAATAAATTATGTATTGAGATTGCGAGGAATTTATAGAATGCCCAAGATGTAATTCCACTAGCACATGTACACTCGAGCATGATTCTTATAACATATTAGTCGTCGTAATTTTCGGGGTGTTACAATTTGAAAACCCACCGCCATTATATTTACTTGGGTGTGTAGTATTTTCTAAATTGAAGACCAATCGCCATCTGTTTGGGTTGTGAGGATTATTTTGATTTAAAGATTGGCCGTCATTTTCTTTTTTTAAGATTGGTGGTATTTTCTGACTTAAAGACCGAACTCGTTATCTTTGTTTGGGTCGGTGGTATTTTCTGACTTGAAGACGAGTCATCGTTATCTTTGCTTGGAGTCTGTGGTATTTTTAATTTAAAGACCAACCATCATTATTTATTATTTGTGGTTGGTGGCGATTATGATTCGAAGACTAACTTCCATAACTCCACGTGAGATCATTATGGTTAAACTCAGTTGATCGAAAGATATACTGTCAAAGGCCGAGTAGACTTGAGGTGTGATAAAAATTGATTTCATATAAGGAGTTATAATGAAGACTTCAAAAAACAAAATTATGATATACAATAGATAGAGATATAGATATATATATAAAGTGACTTCATAATTTTTGAATTCCCGACAACAACTCATAAACTCATTGTTATCGAGAATTAGGGAATAAATATTGATAGTGAAATTTTTCCACCCAATGAGTACCATTAGAAATATTTTCTTAGCAAGGCGATACAAACTGATACTTTTTTCAACCACAACACTACTTTTGAGTTTCTGATATCAATCCGTAAATTCATTGATACCAAGTATTAGGGGGCTGATGTTGGCAATGAATTTTCATATAGGCCCAAAACCTAGCCCATTAGAGAGGCATGCCTCGTGCCTTCGCCTAATTGACTAAAATCCTATTATGTTAGGGTCAGCAAAATTCAATTATAAAAGAGAGAACGTCATACTCTTACAAAATATGCTCAAAAAGGAAACCTATAAGGAGAAGGAAAGCTAAGTCATTTAAGAGTGGTAATCTTAAACCTATTTTAATTAGAGGATACAAGTCTCATTGAAATTAGGAAACTTACACTTATAAAATGGTAGCCTAGGTACCATAATCTCATCTATATTGTTCTATATCAGCTTATTATCATTCACCACCATAGTCTCATACACAAGAGAGCATCTATTATAAATCTTTTGACATAGTGGAAATTTCTCTCCTCATCTACCGTGGATGCATGCCCAGTGCCGAACCGCATAAATCCTTATATTCTATTAAAATGACTTATCAGATATTCCTTATATTCTATTAAAATGACTTATCAGATATTTAAAATTACTTATTCCGATAATTATTAACTATTAGATGTAGACATGGACAAATACGTGTAAAACATAGCTAAAGGGCACGTGAATGAAAGAAATTTATTAATTTACCCATTCTAGTTAGACTCAGCCATCAGTTTGGTTTGGTTCCGAACTGAAATCGAATAGTCTGGTTCCCGATTCCATGCTTGTGGAATCGAACTAAACTGGATAATTCTGGTTCGGTTTCGGTTCCATAAGAATGTAGAATCGGGAATCGAAATCAAACCGGACCGGACGGTTCCGGTTCAGTTCCGATTTTTCTTAATTAATTTAAAAATTAAATTTTAAATTTTAAATTTTTTAAAAATTAAAAATGGGATTTGAAATTAGTGATTTGAATTTATATTAAATTAAGTTAAAAACTTAAAATAAAAATAAAAATAAAAATAAAATAAAACAGTTTGAACTTAAAATTTTTAAAACTTAAGTTGCATATGTATCATATTGGGTAAGAGAAATCAAAACTCACATAGTTCCATTATATTTTTTTAGATAGCTCCTCATTACAATTATTTACTCATCATCATTATTTATGCATGTTGTTGATCTTTCAGCTCTCGTTCCATTTGCACTTGCAGATGCATTGTTGAACAAGTCTTCAAAGTTATCGAGAGCATCTTCTTATTGACTCAGATCAGCTCGGGTTCAATCCTCCACACATATTGATGCTTCTAAAGTGCTTGGATGTAATGAAGATTGTCTCACTTCCAAAATATTACCTCCTAAGCTGAAGGCTTATTCAATTGTAACGGTGGAAACAGATGCCGCCAGTACCTCTTTAGCAATAATTGATAAAATATGATGGACATTTTGATGTTGGTTTCACCAGTCAAGTACTTGTAAATTTTTACTTACTAAACTTTCAGGAGGAAATTCGAAATTGGTTGATAAATAATTATCTAATTTCGGATTGTTATTCGTGGTTTCCCTCAGTTTTTTATTTCATCGTAGTAACCAACGATCACATATGCTCAGTCTTGAATGTTTTAAGGGTTCCATACAAGATTGTCATGATGATTGCAAGTTATATCTACTGACATAATCATTAAATAAATCTTTCGAACATAGTTGGTAAAATCAATTTTTTTACCAAAACTTAAAGAAAGATATCTCATACAAGTAAATTTAGCAAATTCTTCTCTATTTTTAGCATAAGAATATTTAAATAAATCTAAAGAACTCGTACCTCTAATAGATGAAGCGTATCTGCTTATTTAAGTTTGTGTGGTATCAAGTCCATTTCAGCGGCATGATGTATATCCAAATGTTTGTTCATATTGTCATAACCACCAGTAAATTTATAAGATACACCACAATAGTTGAATATTGTTCTTGGACCTTCATTTTCAGTCTCGACTAAATGAAAATGAATTTTGAAAATATGTGAAGATCGAGACTTAACTTATCTTCTCCGAGTACTGATACTTTGGCGGCTCTCTTGGGTTGACACATTGGACATGGTATTCTCATATGAGCTTGACATTTTTTGTTAATATTGAAGAATTGCAAATTAAATCAATTGAATAAATTGAAGATGAGAGAATTAAAGAAATTGAGAGATTTGAGAATTTGTGTGTTGAAAAAATGAAGTACGATCCTTATTTATATATTTTTTAATTATTTTTGTGATACCTAAATTGCTCATAAAACTAACTGTTTTATTAATGTTATTAAGAGTAATTTATTAATTTTATTTAACAAAAAAATTAAAAATAAAAAAAAAAAAAAAAAAAAAAAAAAAAAAAAGGCAGCAGCTCCCTGCTGTTGGGTGCTAGCCCAACGGTTAGTAGCTGTTGGGCTTGCATGCATGTAACCCAATGGCTGGTAGCCGTTGGGCCTGCATGCATGCAACCCAACAGTTAGTAGCTGTTGGGCATGGTTCCAGTTGGAACCATGGAATTGATTGGGACCAGACGGTTCTAAGGGTTCCGATTTGAGATATTGGAACCGTCTGGTTCTTTTCGATTCGGTTAGGATAAAATCCTAACCGAACTGAAAAAATCCGGTTCCGGTTTCAGAATCGGCCGGTTCCTACCGGTTCGGTTTCGGTTCCGAACCGGAACCATGGTGGAGTCTAATTCTAGTTTAAGGACCAATTTGGCTTCTTTGTTGTTCTTCTATTTGCACAAAATCAATGCAGAGGCGCCATTGGTTGACGCTTTCAAATCTGAAATCAACATTAATTAATCAGCCCTTCAAAGAAAGACAGACCCTTAGCACTTGCATTTGATGAACACTAATGTCCATATCTGAGCTTTCATTTGATGAACATTGGTGTCCATATCTGAGAGGCTGTAGCAGCGATGATGGCGTTTTGCAGTGGCTGGTTAAAAAATTTGTCTTTAGCTCCAGTTCTGGTTCTGTCGTTTCTGGTGAAGAAGAAGCCTCTCAAGTTCGGGTCTCGATGATTAATTGATGTGCGCGTAAACTGACTCCGATACCCCGATTACCAAAAAAAATAATCCACCAGTAATCTCCAATACATTACTGGAATCCAATCCAGTACAATCTAGACCATTGGATTTTGATTCAACGGCTCAAATTTGGAGAGAACAATTCTAAATGACAACATCATTTAAGTAATTAAGTAATCCACCATTCCGCTACTTGGAACAAAAAATTGACAACTAAATACACAGGTAAAACTTTTATTTCTGTTTATAAATAGTACTGTTGTATCACAAATATCTATCCACATAGCAGCGCTAGTTTAATTAGAAAATCAAAGTTTCCAATTTTTACCATAATAATAAACAACACAACAAATCATAAATTTGCATTGCTTCCAAGTAAACTTCAGGGGAAGGCTGGTTCACGTGTTATATACAGGGGAAGTTGGCTGTGCAGCAGATCGTCTGAGAACACACCAGAAGACACTGCCTCAGCTCCCCAAGGTTTTCCTTCTGGCACAACCAAGAAAATGAATTAGCAAAACTTGCCAACACTTCCATATAATAGACCCTTCAGAAAAAAAAAATGCCATTCAATACACCATCAGAAAAATATATAGTGGTTGGTTTGGGTCTCTTAACAATTATGGCATGTCATATTAATCAGGACGATCTAGTCCGCACTACTGCTGAAACCCACGGTTTGTAGTAAAAAATTGCAAAAATCATATGGAGGTACTTGCAATTGAGCATCAAAAGTTCAGCTCTCTATCTGATATTATATTATTGTGTCGTCAAAAATAGTACATGCACAAGAAATTAAAAAAAAAAAAAAAAATCAAATATCAAATCTCTAAACCAAAGTACCAAACATATTAAAAGTATATATGATACTGAAATTTCTGGGGAAAGCTTTGACACAGCTCGGAAATAGATGTGGAAACTCCAAAATCAGCCTGGCACCCATAGGTCTAGTTTTGTTGATAATCAGTTGTTCAAAGAGTGATAATTGCAAAGTATTCTTGGAGTTGCAACAGTAAGGGAAAAGAAAGAATTACCATACTTAAAAAATTAGCAAAATGGATAAAGATAAAGTGGGAGTGATCTATGTGCTTAAATATGTATCAATCTGAAAAGAAAGGTTCTACATATGGTGACATGGCCTGAGTTTTATGCAACAAGACAGTAGCAAAGTCAAAGACACAATTAGAAATTGAGATTAGCCAATTGACACTTTGGGACTAAGATGTAGTCCTTCTCCTTCATGACTATCCCAGGACATAAATTCTTGATAAATACCCAATAAAATAAATAAAAAGAAGAAAGAAAGAAACTGTGATGTTAAAGCTAATAGCGAACTGCTTCATGCTCATTAGCATGTACACAGATATCACGATAAGCATGTTGTTGTTATTTATAAAGGAACTCATCAATAAATTAATTGGGTTTTAATCTTATTTGAACTGTGAGATCAGAAGAGAGTTCGATTTTAATTACCTCTTATCAATTGCTTGAGCTACCAAGATCAAAGTCCATGGTGTAGTCATATTCAATGGTTGGAATAACAGACGCCACGAATTTCAAGAATAAGAATAGGTACCTGCAATGTAAGATTAAGATACAATATAAAAAACAACCAACCGTAAAACATACCAATGATAAGCTGAAACTAACATCCGAAAAATTGGCAATAGTCCAAAAACTTAAAACCTATCTTTGCAGTAAGCATTAGCTTTGAGGTTTTCTCTGTTTCCACACACTTGAAAAATTAGTGAAATTTATAATTGAAAACGCTTATAAGATCACTCCTTTTGCTTTCTTCAGAACCTTTTTGCAACATCTTTCTTGCTGCATCAATTACTAAGTCATATAAGGTAAAAACAAACTACTGCATGACTAGCAGATTTACATCAATCCCATCACCCATTCAGCCTGACCGTGCTTTCTAATGGTTTGGTACAAAGACGATATATATTCCAAATTTGAAATGGTATATATATACATTGGAAGCATGATGCTAAGGAAAGCATGAATGAATCAAATCTCAGTTTTAATTTGAATGGGGGAAAACAATTTCACTTGGCAACCTCAGGCTCCCCTCCACAATACATTAAAACATAAATAAATTAGTTAATCACGGCCCCACGCCAGCACGGGTTATTGGGCACCTGCTTTTAAATTGTAAGATCAAAATGGTAGAATAAGCCACTTCCAGGAGGTTAAATTCCAGTGGTTTTTGGATTCAGTATTCGTAAAGTAATCAGTTAAAGTTGGAAGGACTACGTTTAAAACAAATGTTGATGAGTCATGAAATCTCATGTAATTGATAAGAATGAAATACTAATTACTTGTCAACTTCAGGCTCCACGCCTCGTGACACTAAAACATCAATAATTTTCTTCATCACAGCACCATGTCGACAAGGATGTATGGACGCATGTTTGCCGGGTAAGTGAGGGTGGTCTTCAATGGTTACCTGTATAAAAGTAAATTTAGCGGAGGAAAATGAAGAATTCTTATGATTCAAAATAAATAGCTAGTCCAAATAAAAAACAGAACAAAAAATAATAAAAGAAGATTGTAACAAAAACCATCCCAAGCAACCAACAATAGAGAGAAGGTTGACTAATTAATTTATTAAACATTGATCCACATTCTGAGTAGTTTCTAAAGACAGCATACATTTTTCTCCTTGCACAATTGTACATCTACAAAATTTCCTTTTTTGAAATAAGAAACAGCCACATTCTAATATCTCTGCTGGAGGTCAATCCCTAGCTATTTCATCAATAAGTAAACCACACATACTACCAAACCATGTAGGAAAAAAGGTGTGGTTCCAACACCAGTGACAGCATTCCCATATCAAGAAAATAAATGACGCAGCCAAAGTGCAACCAGAATGTGACTAGTTTTGGTCCCGAGAGCAAGCAGTTGGTGGCTTTGTGCCACACACGTTAAGAAATTCTATTAAATAATGAACATGTTTGACGTGTGACCGACACTCTATTTCAATACAATCTGTCACAAGCATCGATGAAGCTGTATACAATAGACATAATTTGAGAGACTTTTCTATTTTTTTTCTTTTTTTTTTTCTGAAAAAAACGTATGTAGCCAAATTATTATAGAAAAATCTCATACAATATCCTATTTAATTTATTAAAATTTTGAGATACTGATTTATATCCTTAATCAAACAATAGATTTTAGCAGCATTCTCATGGAACATCACATAGACCTAGAGGCATCACAAATCACTATTGAGGAAACATTAAACAAAACCTGCTGTGCTGCGAAACTCTATTAACGCTTGTTAAGTAGATACCCTAGAGATTGGTTGAGTCGTAAAAGACACCAGAATACCCAAGAGATTACCTTACTACCAAGGTTGTAGGTTCTGGCAGTAGTTCTCAGTTATAAAACTCAGCGCATATAGAAAGGTCAGGAGATTCAAGGTTTTAAAAATTAATATTAATGATTAATTAATTCTTCAATCTACTGAAGAAAATAAGTTATAAACCACTATAAGGAGACTAAGAAGTTGAAAGTTCAAAGCACTCGGAGGGAATCATTAAGTGCACTTTAAGGCACCCTCTCACCGTTTTGCGAGCATGATCTTGACTAACATCTTCAAGAACAAGTTCAGGTTTCAGAAGCATCCTTGACTGCGCAAACACCAAAAAAGATGCTCAAACAAGTGAATACAATTAGCTCAACAACTACATTAGTGTATTCGAAAATTTTAAAACCAACCTACAAACTACAAGTAATATAAAAGCACAACTTATGATAAATGACCACTGTATTGTGGCTTGGGGTACAACAAGAAGTTCACACCATGATGTAGCATTCATGGTGACATAGCATAAGACATAGTTTTTTTTTTAGCTTAGGAGCATAAGAATTTTTTTTTTTTGGCTTAGGAGCATAAGAAATGGTTGTTAAAGACAAAAGGTGCATCGAGGTGCAAAGGTCCTCCTGGGGCTTAGGTGCAAGGCGAGGTGCATTGTTAATTGAAAAAGAATAGAGCATTTAAGATCACAATTCACGAGGTCACAATTCAAAGAAAGAATGTAATGTAATGTAACTGTAACAGATGTTGCGAGAACGGTAAAAATTTAATAAAAAGTTCAAGCACGATTCACAATAAAAAAAGGTTTTATCTTTTACCAATAAATTACAAGCTTTACTGAGGCGCTAAAGGCGAGCCTTAGGCGCACCTAGGCGCACGCCTTTACCAACTATGATGAAGGCTAGATTTAATTAATACTTGAAATCTTTTTTATATTTTTTTCCAAAGTTGAAGCGTAGAATCAATTTATCCTAAAATTTGTTATATCCAATATGTTATGCCCAAGGCATAGAAGAAATGGAAAATATATTGAAATAAAGGGCATTTGTCCAACTAGAATGAGATGGCAGCTCATATTAACCCACACATGCAAATTAACAAAATAGTCCCTTGGTTATAAATTAACCAATTAACTGAAATACAAAATAGAAAATTCAATATAAAAGGTGTAAATTATGTTAACAGACCTCATCATATCCAGTAAGCCAAACACGAGGAGTCTGATAATATTTATCATACCTGAAAATACAGGAAGAATTGTCACATCACAACGATTTAACCTAACAGAAAAATCTCCAACTCTTTCACCCTATATCCCTTATACATTTGTGCTTTAGAAAACACATTGCCATTTGTTACGTTCACCAGAAGTGAGATTCAGACACAATAGCCCATTACCTAACATATTACATAGTGTTGTTAAAGGCACAAGGCTCAATAAGACGCAAAGGGTCCTAAGGCCTAGGCGCGCACCTAATGAAGGTGATGCGCAAATTGCAAAAAGAAAAATATAAGTATCCACCCCAAAACCTATCTTAATATAAATTAATGTGTTTGTTGAAATTTAAAACCCACCCCAAAACCTATCTTAATTTATTAAAGAAATATTATACAACTTGATTTCGGGTTAAGTGGGTCAATTCGGGTAAGGGTTTTCTCACACATTTTTATAA
Organism: Zanthoxylum bungeanum; assembly: GCA_019454045.1. Taxonomy (NCBI): domain Eukaryota; kingdom Viridiplantae; phylum Streptophyta; class Magnoliopsida; order Sapindales; family Rutaceae; genus Zanthoxylum; species Zanthoxylum bungeanum. Next base: position 103,537 of record SKCR01042596.1, read on the forward strand.
GACATGCCTAGGCGTACCTAGATGTGTCTCAAAAGCGCGCGCTTTTGTGCCTAGGCGCGCGCTTGATGAAGGTCGCCTAGCCTGACCCTTCACGAGGAGCAGTAATCTGAACCTGAGTCTGAGGCACGCCTTTAACATCTATTATATTACCGATGGTTCAAAAATTAATTTTCATCTTACGTGATGCTAACATCGTAAGTTCGAGTTCGGAGAATGTTATCATCATCAGGTTCATGTGCCACAAAATATGTAGGTAGAAGAGTTGCCTGCATTAACATGGAAAATAATTGGTTTTCAGTAATTTCTTCATATCAACTAAGCAGCTTCATCAATATTTAGGCCTTCCTAAGCTATTGCATTAATATGGAAAAGAGTTGGTTTTCAGTAGTTTTGACATATCAACTAAGCATCCCAATCAATATTTGGGCCCTCCTAAGCTACTGCATTCAAATAAAATGTTCACACCCACTCTTCAAGAAGTCACAAGCAATACAAATTACTATAGGGGATGTTTCTAAAATTCCACAAGGTTCAAAATTTTTAAGGTAGATTAGTTGAGGTGATCAATTGCTTTGGACTTTTCTTCAATTCAATAGGTTGAGTGAAGCTAACAAGCATCCCCTTCTAGTGGCCTAGTGTAAGGTTTCACAATGTCGTGATGAAGGAAGGTTGATAGCAAATATGAAGAATGAAAGCAAGAAGGGCTCGACAAAATTTTAGAGTGAGGTGATTGCGAGGTCCCTTAGACGAGGTCCCAATAATCAAATAGATTCTATTAGAGGGCAGCCAAAGTATAGTGCAATCACCAAATTGATTACATGAAATCTTATAATACAAACGGGAACTTAGCATTGGCTAGACAACAATTAGTCAAACTAAAGCATTACTACTACAAGTATGAAATCTATGACAACAACATGAATAATAACAACATACAGGATCTTTTTCATCAATTATGCTGTCAGGTTCATTGTATTCTGCCATATCAGGAATATCTTCCTCCTCCTCCTCACCCCCAAAGTAGGTAGAAATTGCTCGAACATTATTGTTCTTGCTAATATCTAGTGCCTCCATGGACGGCAAGTTGTCATCCTCATCACATTTATCTACAAAAATGAAAAAACAAAGTAAAGTGAACGCCTCACTGTAACTTTGTATAGATTGAATTTTAGCCTTCAATACAAGATGCAAAGACACAAAAGATGTATATCCCAACTAAATGGCTGATTAATTATCAACAACTAAAATAAATTATTGGATACTATCATATTTTACACCAGATTACATATAAATAGACCATAGGCATTCCAATCTAAGAATAGCTAATTTTGGAAATTATAAAATCATTGATCTCACACAATTAAGACTTGACTCTAGCCTTATTTCAGAAATTCTAAACCCATTAATCACTAAACACATATTTGTCAATAGTTCTTTTCCATTTGAACTCAATGGGTTCATTTACATTAGGTTGCTGCAATCAAAATTCAACATTAACAACTAGTCTAGGCAGAAATATACCTTTTGGTTTCCCATGAGTCGCCAGCCAACCATCATTGTCTTCATTATCAACCAAAATTTCACCTCCAGCACCTTCATACTCTTCCTCCACCGAAGCGGCCCTCCTCAGACACGGAACTGGAAAAAAAAAACAGCATTCTCTATCCTAATTAACTTTAAAAAATAAAATACCAAACATATAACTCAAAAATCATTAATACAGTAAATTTAAAATTAAACAAAATCAGAGATTTAAAATCTGATAGTCATACAAACAAACACATAGAAAAAAATACTTACCGTTTCTAGTAATCAAGAACTGTTTATCAATTGGTAAATAAGACTTCCTCTTGCTCGGCTCACCCGATTCCCTAAAAATAAATAAATAAATAAACTTTAACATGAGACGAATTGATTTTGATGGTAATTAAAATTAAATTAGTAAAATTAAGGATACCATGACCAGGTTGGGCATTTGGAGACGAGATTGTCGCCGGCGAGAACGAATTCGCTAACGCTGAGAACGCCTTTTTCTTTGAAGGCAGAGACAGTGCGTGCACTTGTGATTTTCTCTACGGTTCCCTTGAATATGCCGTAGAATTTTTGCTGGAATTCCATGATTTTGTTAATTTAGAATTTTTATTGAAATTGATTTGCAGAATTTAGTGCTTTGAAAACCCTAATTATTGCGAAGAAAAGCAAAGAATTGTTTGTTTTAGTATTAACTGAGAAAGGTTTGAGGTTTGTAATATTTATATTTTGACCCCGTTGATAAGTATAAATGTATAATATCCTATATTTTAATTTAAATTAATTATCCTAATAGAAATTTATTTAAAAAAATCTATTTTCATTCACTTATTGTTAAAAAAATTAAAAAAAAAAAAAAAAAAAAAAAAAACCTACCTATTAAGTTTTGAAATATTTAATCATATTTTTTTAAATTTTCTTTCAATTTATTAAATTTTTATAAAGAAAATGATTACACTCTCCTTAAAACACGATATACAAAATAAAGCACTATTCACGTGAACAATATTTTTTATTTTTTTGTTTGCTTTAAAAGATGAAGAAGTAGACAAGTCCAAATATATTTTTTAACCTCTTACCTCTCTTAAGATTTGAACTTCGACACTGTAATTTAAAAACACTTATTTTTAAGTAAATACAGATTAAACATTAATTTCTCTTTAATATTTTTGATATGTGGACAAAACCATTTATAGTCATTTAGGGTGAGCAACAATTCTTGATATACCTGAAATCGCTTGGAATCAAACCAAAAATTAAGTTCCTAAATCAGAATCAGAATCGTCAGAATCAGAATCGGTTACCTTTCGATTCTTAATTTATTAGAAATTAAATTTTTCGAGATAAGTTCCGGTTCTTCTATTTTTGAAACGGTAACTGAAATTTTTCGAGTATGAAGTGATAATATGAATGTTATTTGCTGTTGAATGTATTTTGTATGATATTGTTTTTGCTTTAATCAACTGTGAATCCATAAGAGCATTGTGTGGAGCCGATATATAAAGTCAACAGTAGGAACTGCCGCTTGGAGCCGATATTGAATTTACCCGAAGAGGATCCTTGAAACTCGTGTTATTTTAAGATACAATACAAGCCACGTTTTGCTTTGCATATGTAGAGAGGGCAAATGAGTCGGGCTTTCAAAACCCCTCCTCCAATTCAAGTCTGAATTTGAAAAGGGTTCGCTGATGAAAATTATAGGTATATTTATTATTTTAAAAATTATTATTTAGAGTTCAGATGAAAAAGAAATGTGTGTTTGAAATGGATTTAACTGAAATCTTCAACTCTAAGGGTGTTATTATGTGACCGAGACACTCTCATAACTAAATAATCAGTCACCTAAATGATAGTCACATTTTGACCCAAAAAAAAAAAAAAAAAAACACAGTCAAATTTTAGTTAAAGGACGCAACAATTTTAGGTAGAGTGTGCAAATGGGTCGGGCTTTCAAAACCCCTCTTCCAATTCAAATATTATTTATCGATGTTTTCAAAGTTTTAGAAAAATTTAGTTTCCTAAATTTTGAATTGATGTTGTTATTGTGTGTTTACTAAATCTGAACTTAAATAAATAAGCTTAAAATTATAGATGGCTTTTCAAAGTCATGCTCATTTGCCCACCCTAATTTTAGGTTGATTTTGGCCTTGCAGAAGTTTCAATTTGAGAGGGGTTCATTGTTGATTTTATAGGTATGTATGTTAAGACTTCAAATTAAGAAGATGTGAGTGTTTGAAAAATGATTAAATTGTTATTTGATGACATTTTAACCCTTTTTTACTCCAAATATATTTGTTCATAATACTTATTTTCAAGTTTATGATTGGTAAATTAATAATATATAATTTTTTTTATGAAACATTTTATAGATTGATATTTAGTTTTGAAATTAAAAGTTAAGACAGAAAAATATTTTAATTTTTATTTAAAGTTCACGCGTTTACTATTAAATTTGACTTGATAAATTTCAATTTCTTTTCCCACTCTCACTAAATTGAAATTAACTCTTACAAGACTAAAATGAATTTTTTTTTTTTTATAGGCTAGGGCTTTTAAGTAACATTCACTTGATTTTGGCCATTTTAATAAAAATCCTTACAAAATGAGGTTATACCCTAAGTTTTAGGAAAATGAATGTAAAACCTTCTAATGTTTCAAAAAAAAAAAAAGACATGCAAATCATATTTTATTTCTTAACATATTTTATGTGAGTATGCATAGAAAATATACTTAATTGTATTTTTTTTCCTTCCAAAATAATATTATTTATTAATGAATATGATTTGTATGTCTTTTTCAAAGTATTATAGGATTTTTTGTTCATTTCTCTAAATGTTGGAGTTCGAGTGTCATTTTTCCTATTATATATACTCGCTAAATCATTATCCATTTATCTTAATTCAATTTTTAAAAAGATTTAAATTAGTTAAGAACTTAAAATTAAAGTGTTTAATGGTAAAATGACAAATAGTTGTTTTTAACACTATTTGTAGCAATAGTTGGTTTAAAATTTTATTAAATTATTTTTTAATATTACATTACATAGTATATTTCAAATCAATGGAAAGGGGTTTGATCAGAATGATTTAGAACCGGTCTTGATGTAGCATAATTAGATCTCAATGTAGAAATATATGCTCAACTAAGTATCAAATATGTATCATGGTTGAAATTCCATCTAAAATATATATTTTGAAATCGACTCCCACAATGTATGCGGGAGAGATTCAAAAGCTTAACTTTAAAAAATCATTTGAATCTTGATGATTTTGGTTGGATTTATTAACGATGTGTGTCTGCAAGGGACGCAGCCTAACTGTTTGAGTTTGAAACTTTATCTTTAAAGTCCAAGATTCA
>SKCR01042597.1:0-111236 GCA_019454045.1 Zanthoxylum bungeanum
TTCCGTCTCGACATCACACCCAATACACTACGACTCTCTGATAACCCAGAAGCGGTGTACACAGAACCGGTTAAAGCCCTGTACCACCAGAAGCCCAAAGTCTACCGATTATCGAAGTATTAGCGATGCAAGTCTCAGGTTAAGACTATACACACCTACCTCGATTTCGGCCTCCATAGACACATAGTCATAATACCAATGGGATTCCGAGGGGTCTATCCAGAGCGAAGCTGTTTCCCGTACCATCGGTGAAACACGACCTCCTATCGCACTTGCATAAGTATCCAATACTTATATTGGAGAACTATGCCGTTGTGCCCTCACAACGCGCACAAGTGCAATACTAGCCTATTCCGCATTATCGATGTCCAGTCTCGATAATACTTCGGCTAGGGATATTTAATGATTAATCCTTCGGGGATTGATACTGTCTCATATCATCTCAATCCAGGAACTAATCATATGGACCTCTCTTTATTTATACATCTATGGTGATCTAATCACAATGATGAGAGTGCAATTTCCTTGTCACATAGTTAATTTGTACAAAACACCGTGATCTGTACAATAGTGACGCTATGGGTCATATTATCCAACATAATGATCTTAACCTGAGACTTGCATCGCTAGTACTTGCGACAATCGGTAAACTTTGGTTTTGGTGGTTGAGGGACCCTAAACTGGTTCTGTGTTCACCTCTCTGGGTTTATCGGAATCGTAGTGTACTGGGTGTGATGTCAAGATGGAAGTGTCACTTCAGACATATGGAGTTGATGATCGCGCAGGATACAGAACTAGTACTCTATAATAGGTTGCAACCGTCGGGATAATATGACTAGGTCAGGATTGCCCATTCAAAGAGACTAGTTACTTGATGTCCGATATATGTTTCGTACGGGGCAGACACATTTCCAGCCCCAGGCCTAACATGTGATCGTCCGATACTGGATCGATGTACGCAATACTACGGTATACTACGCTTGATATAGATCTAATATTCCAATAAGAATATTTCTGGAGAATTGGGTAGGCATGGCGCTTTGCTAGAAGCCAACCTTGTCTTGTGAATCGGTAAGAACGCAGTACGAGGTACGTACGTGTTCGGATTATCCGACGACCGTATTTACTGCCAACATATCCGGAGATCTCTTGGGTCGCTTCCTGAAGATTCACCTATGATATTTGATTCGGACTTAATTATCTTGATTAATTGCGGAGAAATCTTTATCTTGGATAAAGTGCCTTATTTAAGAGAGAACGATTAATTTGGAAAGTTAATCGATAAAATTATTATATTCGATATAATAATCGAAATTCGATTTCGACGCGAAATTAAAATTAGATTTTAATTCGGGCATACGAGTTAATTTAGAATTAATTCGTTAGCGACGTAAATAATAATTTCGCCAGGCGCAATTATTTATTTAATTCGATTAATTAACGTCGCGACGTAAGTTCGGTATTTCGGAAATATCGAACCCGAACGCGTGAGTGCACATGGGCCCACTTTCATTTGGAAACGTGTGGGGCCCACATGACACATGTCATTATATGCATTATTAATGGTTAATGCATTGCATGGTGATAGTGTACAATACACTCAATGGTTATGCATGGAGTTTGAGTGTTTGACACTCTAAGCCATTGCATGATTTGTGTCATAAGTTTATTATTAATTTAATAAATATTATGGCATAAATATAAATTGATTTTTGGTAACAAAAATTAATAACACAACACAACCTTTCTCTCTCAAATTGCCGAAAACTGCATGCAGTTTTTGCTCTCCATTTCTTCAATTTTGTTGCAAGATTTGAAGAGTTGTGCATTGAAAAATCACAACAAAGGCTAGCACCTTCAAGGGATCATAAAGAGGTGATAGGGAACCATCAAAGAGCTTGGAATACACAAAGCTTGGAGCTTTCCACCTCTTGTCTTCTTGGCCTTGGCCGAAAATCATCAACCTTGGAGCTTCCACTTTTGGTTTGATTTTCTTCATCACTAAAGCATTGTAAGTATGATTCCGCCATACTTCATATTTTAATATATATTCATTGTTGTATTTCATATGCTTAATCTTTCATTGGGACATATTATAGAAACCAACAATGGTATCATTGAGCTAGGTTTAAGCATGAAATACATTAGGAATAATTTGGGGAAAATTGATTGAAGCATGTTCTTGTGGAATTGGATGCTATAGTATGCTTATATGTATGTTACTTGACATATTACATGATCAATTTTAACAAAAATGCATTGGATGATTTTTTCCCAAAAATGTTGTCTTGGCCGAATGTGGAGGTGCTTCCAATGGATTGGAATTTTTCATGCATGAGTTTATTTGATGACTTAAGCATGTTTAAATGTATGATATTTGATATAATACATGGTTAATTTTGAGAAAAATGCATTGGATGATTTTTTCCCAAAATTGATGTCTTGGCCGAATATGAGGCACTTCCATTAAGTTGATTCTATGCATGCACAAGTTCATTGGATGATTTAAGTGTGCTTAATGTTTGTTATATGTAGTGATACATGATCAATTTTGAGAAAATTGTATTGGATATTTTTTCCCCAAATTGGTGTCTTGGCCGAATGTATAGGTCATTTGATGATTTGAATTTTTCATGCATAAGTTTATTGGATAACTTTAGCATGATTAAATGTATGACATTTGATGTGATACATGTTCAATTTTGAGAAAAATACATTGGATGATTTTTTCCCTAAAATTGATGCTTGACCGAAAATTTAGGCCTTTTCACTATTGTTGGATTTTTGCTTTTAAGTTCATTAGATGACTTAAAATCTATATGTATGTTGGATGTGTGATTCAATTGGATTGAAAAACAAATCGAACCGCAAAAATCTCTCTTGGCCGAATACAACATGACATGTTAAAGGACTTGTTTTTTGTTCAAATAAATGTTAGACATGTGTTTTGAACAATTGATGAATAATGAATTAAATTGGTATTTTTGAAATATTTGATTTAATGAATTAATCATGCAATTACACTTTAATCAATTGAATTTTAAAATTTGGAATATTAAAATTTAATAAATGGGCTTTTATGTTTAATTGGGCCTTATGGGCTTGAAATTGATTTTATGGCACTTAAGGGTGATTCCTTGTTTGGGCTTGGTAATTGGATTTGACCCACATTGACCGAAGCCCAAGCCTTTATAAATCAATTGAAAGCCCATCGGACTTTAATTAAACCAACATAGGATGTTAGTTGGGCTTGGAGACCCAATTCGATAAGATTTAGAATCTAATCTTTAAAAGCACATTAAAAGTGTAAATATTTAATTTGGAATTAAATAAATAAAATTAATATTGAATACGGCTTAAATTGGATTTAACGAGTAGTTCGATATAATTCTTGAATTCGTACCTTGTGTACTTATTCTCAAACGAGTTGGACTCGCACAAAATCAAACCGTTGATTGAACATTGGATGATCATTTAAATAAAGACTAATTAATTGGATTAGATTGGTTGTAAAAGGCATGTCTTGTTTGAATATATATGTATGTGATGAATGAATAGTGTATATCGGATGGATATTAGAAGGGAAAGGGTAATTTTAGAAATTATTGTAAATTTGGAATTTATAAATTGGACCTGCGTGTCCAGCCTTATCTCTTTATCTCTTTGTATTCTCTTCTCACCTAATTCCCCTCAATGTAAATGAGGTTTCTCTTATTGTATTATGTAATTGGGTAAGAGTAGAATAGTGCTAGCGGGGAGAGGAAAGGAGTGATTTGTTCTAGGAACAAGTTGTTTATATATCCATCCGCATATCACTATTAATTTACTTTACGCGCTTTATGATGTTTTAGAAGCATGCTTAAGGGTGTATGATGATGAGACCTAACAAAGATAAATAAATTGGTTGCCAATTACGCGAAAAATCCCTCAATTTATATTAAGCAAATATCCTTCCATTGAATGATTCTTGTTCAAGATCCGAAGTTGGCATTGGTTTGTTTTTGACCAAAGTCAAGACCTTTGTCAATCAAGGATGTACTTGAATCATGAGAGTTTTGTTGCATATCGGTGTCTTGTCCAAATCGTGATTTTTATTGGCCAAAGTCAAGATCACTTTTTGTCCAACGACATTGATTACGAAACTTTCCTCGTCAATGGGTCCCGCTTAACTGGAATCACTAGGTTTGTTTTTGGCCAAAGCCAAGGCCTAGATGATTCGGAGGATAGGGTTAGGAAAATGTAATGGATACATTGACATTATACATATGTTTTGGACTTGGATGTCCACCTAACCGGATCTAGGAATTGGATGAGATCCAATTGATCATAGAGATCTACCTAAGTTAAATAGCATACAGCTTTTATTGGCCAAAGTCAAGGTTGTGTGTTATTTAACGGGATCCTAGCCCACTAGGAAATAGGATTTCCCGAGCTCTCAACAGAGGGTTAGAGACTTGATAAAAATAGTGGGAGGCTAGTATTGAATTTGCAATTTCATTCAGATACTTTGCCTTACACGTTCTTCAAAATTATTTCGTCTATTTATTATTAGTTGGACTAATACATTGTTATTTTTTTGTAACAGTTTGACTGTACCCATTTTATCGTTAACTAGATAGTTGGACTATCGTAGTTGAGATGGCTAGCAAGGTAAATGTCCGAGACATCATCATGGGTGACAATGTCTTTAAGGGGACAAACTTCGCTGATTGGGAAATGAACCTAAGGATAGTCCTTGGGGCTGAGAGGATGCTGTATACCATACAACACCTCTCCCGCCTAAGCCCACTGATCCACTTGAGCTTGAGTTATGGAAAACTCACAGCAGTGATTGTGACACAGCTCAGGCTATTATGTTAGCTTCTATGACTCAACACTTTCGTCGCCAGAATAGGGACTTGGATCCTTATAATATGATGGCTAGACTTCGAGATCTCCACCGCTCCAACAAGCGGATGGAAAGGTATGAGTTAGTGAAGAAACTCTTCCGCGCCCGAATGACTGAAGGCGCATCAGTTGAGGCCCACGGGGCTCAAATGATCGCCGATATTGATGAGTTGGCCAATATGGGAATAGTCTTGGAGGCTGAGCTGACTATAGATATGATCTTGCAGTCACTTCCTGATACTTGGAAACAAATCATAATCAACTACAAGTTGATGGATACAGATGACACTCTTGGAGAGCTGTTATCCGTCTTGAAGGAGTCTGAAAAAGAACTCCTAAAAGGGGGCAAGCGCGAGGCGCACTTTACATCGACCTCTCAGGGGCCAAAGGCTGGGCTTAAGGCAACTGGAGGGGTGAGGAAGAGGAAACATAAGAGAAGGGCAAAGGCAAGTCGACAAAGACTTCTGGGAAGCCAAGGAACAAATCTCAAGATGTCTGCCTCAACTGCGGCAAGAGGGGTCACTGGAAACGTGACTGCCGAATGGGCAAAGGGCAGAGGGAGGATATCAAGGCTGGCAAGGCTATCGCCTCTGGTATGTTTGTTATTGAGATAAATATGAATACTTCTAGTTTTAAAAATTGGATTTTTGATTCTGGTTGTGGTGCTCATATTTGTACTGATGTGCAGGATCTGCAGGATAGCAGGGTGCTGGCATCGGGGGAGATGGATCTACGGGTCGGAAACGGAACACCAGTTGCTGTTTTGGCCGTAGGGACTTTTGTTTTAGAACTGCCCTCAGGGCATGTACTTAAACTTTTGAACTGTTATTTTGTACCTAGTTTAACTAGGAATATTATATCTGTATCCTTGTTAACCCAGCAGGGTTACACTTTTGTATTTAGAAACACTGGGTGTTATTTATATAAAAATGATGCAGAAATTTGCACAGCTGTTGCAAATAACGGTCTTTATATTTTGAATATAAATGAATCTCCTAAAATGACAAACAAAAAGGCTCAAAAGGAGTAATCTAAAAGATGAAGCTTATATGTGGCATTGTCGTCTAGGACACATCAACAAGACTCGCATATCCACACTTTCGAAGAGTGGGTACTTGGACGAATTTGATCCCAATTCATATGACGTCTGCGAATCTTGCTTTTAGGCAAAATGCCTAAATCACCTTTTAGCGGTAAAGGTGAACGTGCCACAGAATTGTTGGCTCTCGTTCATACTGACGTATGCGGGCCCATGTCTAGCCAGGCTAGAGGTGGATTTCACTACTTCGTAACCTTCACAGATGATGCATCTCGTTACGGTTATGTGTATCTTATGAGACACAAGTCGGAAACTTTTGAGAAATTCAAAGAGTTTCGACACGAAGTGGAGAAACAAACAGGGAAGAGTATTAAGACATTACGGTCAGACCGTGGTGGCGAATACTTAAGTTATGAGTTTCAAGATTACTTGAAAGAATATGGTATTCTTTCACAGTGGACTCCTCCTGGAACACCGCAATTAAACGGTGTGTCCGAACGGAGAAACCGCACCTTGTTAGACATGGTGAGGTCAATGATGAGTCGCACTGAGCTACCAATATCCTTCTGGGGATACGCATTAAACAGTGCTATACTTATTTTAAATAAGGTACCGTCAAAGTCTGTTGAACAGACTCCATATGAAATATGGACAGGAAGGAAACCAGGTTTCTCTTTCCTGAAGATTTGGGGATGCTGGGCATATGTTAAACGTTTGGAAGGTACCAAACTTGAACCCAAATCTGATAAATGCCTTTTCGTAGGATATCCTAGGGAAACCAAAGGATATTACTTCTATCACCCACAAGAGAACAAAGTATTTGTTGCTCTACAAGCATTTTTCCTTGAAGAGGATTTTATAAATGCAGTGGTAAGTGGGAGGAAAGTAGAACTCGATGAAGATCGTAGTGATACTGTTCCTGGCAATGAATCAACGACGGAACAAGAACAGACCGTCCGGGATGAGTCTGTACCACAAACTTCACATGCACAAGGACCGCGTAGGTCGGTTAGAGTCAGAACAGTACCTGAGAGGTATGGGTTCCTGATCTCACCTCATGTAGATATTAATCTTATTGAGGATATTGAGCCGGCTACGTATGAGGAAGCGATACAAAATATCGATTCCGATTTATGGCAAGAAGCCATGAAGTCCGAGATGGATTCCATGTACGCCAACCAAGTTTGGACACTGGTTGATGCACCAGAAGGCGTAAAGCCTATTGGATGCAGATGGATCTTCAAGAAGAAGACCGACATGGATGGCAACGTACAAACGTACAAAGCTAGGCTTGTAGCGAAGGGGTATCGTCAACAATATGGTATTGATTATGACGAAACCTTCTCACCCGTTGCCATGATTAAATCCATTCGGATAATGCTTGCAATAGCTGCATATTTCGATTACGAGATATGGCAGATGGACGTTAAAACCGCTTTCCTTAACGGAAACCTTTTGGAGGATGTTTATATGCAACAGCCTGACGGTTTTATCGTACCTAGACTTGCAAACAAGGTTTGTAAGTTAAATCGATCCATTTATGGATTGAAGCAAGCATCACGGTCATGGAATCAGCGTTTTGATGAGATCATAAAAGAATATGATTTCGTGCAAAACGCAGATGACCCTTGTGTATACAAGAAGGTTAGTGGGAGAGCACTTACTTTTATTGTCCTTTATGTCGACGACGTATTGCTTATAGGCAATGACATTCCCATGCTAACGTCGGTGAAAGCTTGGCTTTCATTAAAATTCTCCATGAAAGATCTGGGAGAAGCAGCCTTTATTCTTGGAATAAAGATCTACCGGGATAGATCTAGAAAGCTGCTTGGACTCTCCCAGAGTACATACATTGATAAAGTGTTGAAGCGATTCAACATGGAACAATCCAAGAGGGGATTGGTTCCGATGGTACGTGGTACCTCTCTGTCTAAGGACATGTGTCCTAAGACTCAGGAAGAGAGAGACAACATGAGTCGGATACCGTTCGCCTCGGCAGTCGGATCGATCATGTATGCCATGATATGTACACGACCTGATGTCTCATATGCTTTGAGCATGTGCAGTCGCTATCAGGCCGATCCAGGTGAAGGTCACTGGATAGCAGTTAAGAATATCCTTAAGTATCTTAAACGAACTAAGGATGCTTTCTTAATTTATGGAGATGGAGAACTTGCGGTATCTGGGTATACCGATGCAAGTTTCCAAACCGACAAGGATGACTACAAGTCGCAATCCGGGTACATTTTTTGTTTGAATAACGGAGCAGTGAGCTGGAAATCTTCCAAGCAAGATACTGTTGCCGATTCAACAACAGAAGCGGAGTACATCGCTGCATCTGAAGCAGCAAAGGAGGCAGTTTGGATCCGAAAGTTCCTAATCGGATTAGGAGTAGTTCCGTTAGCAGCTGAGCCCGTTCCATTGTATTGTGACAATAACGGGGCTATAGCACAGGCTAAGGAACCAAGGTCTCATCAACGGTCCAAGCATGTTCTTCGACGTTACCATCTGATTCGGGAGATTATACATCGTGGCGATGTAAAGGTCGAGAAGGTCACATCAGATGACAACATTGCAGATCCGCTGACGAAGGCTGTTCTTCAGCAAGTTTTTGAACGACACATACATAGTTCGGGTATTAGATGCTTGAGTGACTGGCTATAGGCCAAGTGGGAGATTGTTAGACATTATGTCCCATAGCGTCACTGTTTGTAAATGATATTGTATTATTGTACAAAATTAACTATGTGATAATGAAATTGCCTTTTGCCGTTTTGTAATATTATTTACTTTGATATATAAATGGCGAAAGTCCATATGATTAATACCGGATTGAGATGATATGAGACAGTATCAATCCATAAAGGTTTAATCATTAAATATCCCTAGTCGGAGTATTATCGAGATCGGACATCGATAATGCGGAATAGACTAGTATTGCGCTTGTGCACGTTGTGAGGGCACAACGGCATAGTTCTCATATATTTAAGTATTGGATACTTATGCAAGTGCGATAGGAGGTTGTGTTTTACCGATGGTACGGAAAACAGCTTCGCTCTGGATAGACCCCGCGGAATCCCATTGGTAGTATGTCTGCGTGTCTATGGGAGGCCGCATCAGGGTAGGTGTATATGATCTTAACCTGAGACTTGCATCGCTAGTACTTGCGACAATCGGTAAACTTTGGTTTTGGTGGTTGGGGGACCTAAACTGGTTCTGTGTTCACCTCTTCTGGGTTTATCAGGAATCGTAGTGTACTGGGTGTGATGTCAAGATGGAAGTGTCACTTCAGACATATGGAGTTGATGATCGCGCAGGATACAGAACTAGTACTCTATAAATAGGTTGCAACCGTCGGGACAATATGACTAGGTCAGGATTGCCCGATTCAAAGAGACTAGTTGCTTGATGTCCGATATATGTTTCGTACGGGGCAGACACATTTCCAGCCCCAGGCCTAACATGTGATCGTCCGATACTGGATCGATGTACGCAATACTACGGTATACTACGCTTGATATAGATCTAATATTCCAATAAGAATATTTCTGGAGAATTGGGTAGGCATGGCGCTTTGCTAGAAGCCAACCTTGTCTTGTGAATCGGTAAGAACGCAGTACGATGTACGTACGTGTTCGGATTATCCGACGACCTATTTACTGCCAACATATCCGGAGATCTCTTGGGTCGCTTCCTGAAGATTCACCTATGATATTTGATTCGGACTTAATTAATCTTGGATTAATTGCGGAGAAACTTTATCTTGGATAAAGTGCCTTATTTAGAGAGAGAACGATTAATTTGGAGTTAATCGATAAAATTATTATATTCGATATAATAATCGAAATTCGATTTCGACGCGAAATTAAAATTAGATTTTAATTCGGGCATACGAGTTAATTTAGAATTAATTCGTTAGCGACGTAAATAATAATTTCGCCAGGCGCATTATTTTTTAAATTCGATTTAATTAACGTCGCGACGTAAGTTCGGTATTTCGGAAATATCGAACCCGAACGCGTGAGTGCACATGGGCCCACTTTCATTTGGAAACGTGTGGGGCCCACATGACACATGTCATTATATGCATTATTTAATGGTTAATGCATTGCATGGTGATAGTGTACAATACACTCAATGGTTATGCATGGAGTTTGAGTGTTTGACACTCTAAGCCATTGCATGATTTGTGTCATAAGTTTATTATTAATTTAATAAATATTATGGCATAAATATAAATTGATTTTTGGTAACAAAAATGAATAACACAACACAACCTTTCTCTCTCAAATTGCCGAAAACTGCATGCAGTTTTTGCTCTCCATTTTCTTCAATTTTGTTGCAAGATTTGAAGAAGTTGTGCATTGAAAAATCACAACAAAGGCTAGCACCTTCAAGGGATCATAAAGAGGTGATAGGGAAACCATCAAAGAGCTTGGAATACACAAAGCTTGGAGCTTTCCACCTCTTGTCTTCCTTGGCCGAAAATAATCAACCTTGGAGCTTCCACTTTTGGTTGATTTTCTTCATCACTAAAGCATTGTAAGTATGATTCCGCCATACTTCATATTTTAATATATATTCATTGTTGTATTTCATATGCTTAATCTTTCATTGGGACATATTATAGAAACCAACATAATGTATATCAGATGGATATTAGTCGGGTGGGGCAATTTTGGAAATTGTTGTATAAATTCGATTTATTAAATTGGACCTGCGTGTCCAGCCTTATCACCTCTATTCTCTTTGTATTCTCTTCTCACCTATTCCCCTCAATGTAAATGAGGTTTCTTTAGAAGTGTATGTAACGGTAGAAGTATACAAGTGCTAGCTTGATGAGAAAAGGAGAGATTTGATCTAGGATCAATGTGTTAAGTATCCATCCGCATATCATTATTATTTATTTTCATACTCGCTTTATTATGTATTTAGAATGCATGTTTAAGGGTGTATGATGATGAGACCTTAAAAAGATAATGAAATTGGTAGCCAATTTGCACGCGAAAAGCCCTCATCAAATATCATGCGTCTTTTCCTTCCATTGAGTGATTCTTGCTCAAGATCCTAGATTGGCATGGGTTGTTGGCCAAAGTCAAGCCCTTGTCCGTCAAAGATGTGCTTGAATCACGAAGCTTTGTTCTATATTGGTGTCTTGTCCAAGTTGTGGTTTGTTGGCCAAACTCAAGACCACTTCTTGTCCATCGACATTGATTACGAAGCTTCCATGGTCAATGGGTCCGCGCTTGACTGGGATCATCAGGTTTGTTGTGCCAAAGCCAAGGCCTAGTTGATTCAGAGGAAAAATGTTAGGCTATATATTGGATATATAGGCATATATAAGATATATGTTTCGGACTTGGATGTCCACCTACCGGATCTAGGAGTTGGATGAGATCCAATTGATCTTAGAGATCTACCTAATTAATTATCATACAATTTGTTGGCCAAAGTCAAGATTGTGTGATATTTAACGGGATCCTAGCCCACTAGGAAACATGGTTTCCCGAGTAGTCGACAGAGGGTTAGAGGCTTGACGAAAAATAGTGGGAGGCAAGAATTGAATTTGCAATATTCGTTCAATTACTCGCCATACGCGCTCAAACAAATATCACTCGTCATATATTAAAAGTATTAGTTGGACTAATATTTAGTTGTTTTAATATACAGTTGGACTGTATTATAGTTGATTATATATAATTGGATTATATTAATCAATATATTTGAATTAATTAATTTCAGTTTACAGTTGATTTATAATTGGATTATAGTAATCAATGTAATTGAGGTTAATTAATTTGGATTATATTTGATTATATAGTTGGACTATTATAATCATTATAATATATATAGTACCAGTAATCGTTGATTAAATAGTTGGACTATTGTAATCAAGATAAAATTGAAAAATTGGATATTTAAAATATAATCTGGGATTAAAATATTTTAAATGATTTAATTTTCAAATTGGGAATAAATAATAGGTTACTTTATTTGATAAAATAACTTATTATACCTTAAGCCCATAATTAAGCAAATAGTAGAGCATAAAATCTTTGGAAGATTTATGTGATGTTGACTTTAGTGCTTAATTAATATACTTATCGTAAATCTATCTTTAGATTTAGAAGTATTAAAATTGCAATAAATAATTCTTGGAGAATTAATTGACCATTCTAGAGGTGAAAAGTCAAAGTTTGCAATTGGGCATGTAGCACGAGGTGCACATTATTTCGATATTCTAAAAACCCAAGGCTTGGCCTAAGGTTCCTGAAATATTGAAAAAGGATAATTGACATATCCCAAAGTGACTACCATTTGAAATGGCAGACACGAAATAATTAAAGAAAGGGCAAGGCTCTGACTTTAAAAATGTTTGTCAAAGTTATGTTCACTAATAGTATTGAAATTAGATTTTAAATACTTAGTGTGGTACATAAAATATATGTATTGATGTTCAGAATCTGCTTTGAGCAGGATACTGACTTCAAGCTGAGATTACTCTGCGAATCGGAAACGGGACGAAAGTCGCTGTTTCGACCGTAGATACCTAAGTTTAGGAACTACCCTTCGGGTGTGTACTTAAATTAGGAACTGTTATAATGTAACTAGTTTGACTAGAGACATTATCTCTATATCAGTGTTTAATCCATTGTGGATAAACCTTATATTCTATAACACTAAGTGTTTCATTATATAAAGATGATACTGAGATAAACACATTAGATGTGAATAACAGAATTTATATTTTGAATATAATTGAAATCTCAAAACATATAAAATGACAAATAAATAGCTCAAATTGATTTGATCAATCGAGACTTATTTGTGGCATTGTTGTCTGGGACACAATTAAACAAGATTCGTATATCCACACTTTTGAAGAGTGGGTACTAGGACTGATTTCACTATTCAAATAAAGTCTACGAATCTAATTTGTTAGGTAAAGTACCTAAAACACTATTTACTTGGTAATAGTGAAAATGCCATCAATCTGTTAGCCCTATTCATGGTGAAGTTAGTGGGCCCATATCTAGCTAGGCTAGATATGAACATGAATATTTCGTGACCTTAACGGATGTTGCATCACGTTATGGTTATGTGTTTCTTTTGAAGAACACAGATCGGAAACTATTAGAGTTTCGACACGAAGTAGATAAACAGATCGGCTATAGTATTATACCGTCACGGTAAGACCGTAATGGAAATACTTAAGCAGTAAGTTTCCAACGTACATGAAAGAGTATAGTATTTTTTCAGATGAGGACTCCTCCCGAGACACGTCAGTTAGACGGTGTGTCCGAACGAAAACCGAATTTTGTTGAACATGATAAGGTTTATCACGAGTCGCTCTGAGCTATCATTTCCTTCAACAGGATATGTATTAACAGTGCAAAACTTATTTAGAATAAGGTTCCATATAAATCTGTTTGACAGATATCATATAGGATATGAACAGGAAAGAAACAGGGTTTCTCATTCCTAATCATTTGGGTATGCCGGGCATAACGTTTGGATGATACCAAACTAGAACCCAAATTGGATAAGTGCCAAATATAGGTTATCATAAGGGAAACCATAAGTATAGTACTTATAAATCTCACATGAGAACAATATAATTGTTGCTCACCATGCGGTTTTCCTAAGAGGAACACCGATATGCAGTGGTCAGTGGGAGGATAGTGATACTCGATGAAAATCGGAGTAATACTATTCGAGGCACGAAGTCCTTAATGGAACACAAACAGTTCATCAATGATGAATCTGTACCATTAATCTTCAAATACACAAGAACCGCGTAGATCGGTTAGAATCAGGAAACAACCTGGGGTATGGGTTTCTGATGTAACCCCTTAAAGAAGTAAATCTTACGGAGGTATACCAACCGACTACGTACGAGGAAGTGATACAAGGTATCGACTCCCTATTATGGCAAAGTGCCATGAGTCCGAAATGGATTCCATGTATAACAACTATGTTTGGATACTAGTTGTTGTACCGCAAGGCATTGTGCCTATTGGTACTATAAACG
Organism: Zanthoxylum bungeanum; assembly: GCA_019454045.1. NCBI lineage: Eukaryota > Viridiplantae > Streptophyta > Magnoliopsida > Sapindales > Rutaceae > Zanthoxylum > Zanthoxylum bungeanum. The sequence goes on from SKCR01042597.1 coordinate 13,959, forward strand.
TCTTCAAGGAAGACATACATGGATGGCAACATACCAACGTACAAAGCTAGGCTTTTGACGGAAAGGTATCATTATCAACATTGTGTTGATTACGGTTCAACCTTTTACCTGTTGCCATGGTAAATCCATTTTGAAGATGCTTGTAGATACTGCATATTTCATTTATGAAATGTGTCAGTTAATGATCAAAATCGCTTTCCTGAAAAGGAAACCTCTTGGAGGATGCTTACAACATCCTGACGATCCATGTTTGGATTGAAGCAAGCATAAGGTTCTTGGAACTGTCGTTTTGAAATAATCATAATGGTTAATGATTTGATTCAAAACGAAATGATTCTTGTGTATATAAGGAGGTTAGTGGGAGCGCACTGACAAGGAAATTCTCATAAAGCAATTGGTGAAAGCTTGGCTTTCATAGAAATTCTCCGTAGAATTCTGGAGAGTAACAACCTTTATTCAAGGAATAAAGATCTACTGGGATAGATTTGGAGTTTTTAATACTCTCTGGGAAATTGTACATTTAAAATGTACTTGTTATGGTGTCTCATACGCTTTGAGCATATGGAGTCACAATCGGGTCAATCCAAGTGATAGTCACTGGATTGAAGTTAAGGACATCTGTTAGTATCTTAGAGAACTAAAGATGCTTGTCTTAAACTATGGAGAAGGAGAACTTGAAGTGACTGGGATCACTACCGCAAGTTTCCAAACAGTTAAATATTGCGGTACTATAAAGTTTGAATAACGGGACAGTGAGCTGGAAATCTTCCGAGCAAGATACTGTTGCCGAATAAACAACAAATGCAGATTATTGCTGCAGCTGAGGCAGCAAAAGAAGCCATTTGGGTCGATAATAAATCTAATTAGATTAGATATAGTTCTGTTAGCAGCTGAGCTCGGCGTCAGCACAAGGCTAAAGAATTAAAGGTCTCATCGACGATCCAGATATATACTTCTATATTCATCTGATTCGTTCAGATCATACATCGTGGTGATGTGTGTGATCGTTTAAATCGCGTCAGACGATAATCATGGAAATGCGCTGACGAAAACCTTTTCTCAGCAATTTGTGCGAACCGTACATAGTTCGGGTGTGGGACACTTGAGTGACTGGCTATGTGCCAAGTGGGAGATTGTTGGATAATATGACCCATAGCGTCACTATTTGTACAGATCATAGTGTTGTTGTACAAATTAACTATGTGACAAGGAAATTGCACTCTCATCATTTGTGATTAGATCACCTTAGATATATAAATGAAGAGAGGTCCATATGATTAGTTCCTGGATTGAGATGATATGAGACAATATCAGTCCACGAAGGATTAATCATTTAAATATCCCTAGCCGGAGTACTATCGAGACTGGACATCGATAATGCGGAATAGGCTAGTATTGCACTTGTGCGCGTTGTGAGGGCACAACGGCATAGTTCTCATATATTTGGGTATTGGATACTCATGCAAGTGCGATAGGAGGTTGTGTTTCACCGATGGTACGGGAAACAGCTTCGCTCTGGATAGACCCCTCGGAATCCCATTGGTATTATGACTATGTGTCTATAGGAGTCCGACATCAGGGTAGGTGTGTATGATCTTAACCTGAGACTTGCACCGCTAATGCTTACGACAATCAATATACTTTTGTTGAGGTCGTCTAGGACTCTAACCGGTTCTGTGTACGCCAATGCTGGGTATATTGAGAATCGTAGAGTATTGGGTGTGATGTCAAGACGGAAGTATCACTCCAGTCATATTGGAGATGATGTCACGCAGGATACGGTATTAGTGCTCTTAAGTGCTGGCCGGCCATCGGGATATTGTGACAAGGTCATATATATCCGATTATAGAGACTAGTTACCAGACATCCGATATGTGCTTCGGACGGGGCAGACACTTATCCAGCCCCAGCCCTAGCACGTGACTATCCGATACTGGGCCGATATACACGATACTTGGTATACTACGCTTGATATAGATCTTAAATATTCTTAGAGAATATGACCGGAGAATTCGATAGACTTCATGCTTTGCTAGAAGCCGATCTTGTCTCGTAAATCGATAGAACGTAGTACTTGGTACGTACGTGATTCGGATATTCCGACGACCGTATTTACTACCGAATTATCCGGGGATCTCATGGGTCGCTTCCCGATAATGCACCGATGACGCATAACTTGCACTCATTAATAATCTGGGATTATATAGAAGAAAGATAAAATTAATCTAGGATTAATTACGGAGATATTTTATCTGGGATAAAATATCGTTTAAAGAGAGAGAATGATTAATTTGGAATTAATCGATAAATTAATATATTCGATATATTAAACGAAATTGGATTTCGACGCGGAATTGAAATTGGATTTTAATTCGGGCGAACGAATTAATTTAGAATTAATTCGTTAGCAACGTGAATAGTGAATTCGCTAGGCGTAATCATTTAATTACGACGCGACGGAAAACTCGCTAATTAGGAATTAGCGAAACCGAGCCCGAGTGTGATTGCGAGCGCATTCGTATTTCGAATTCGAGTGCGACGACGCAAGTCACATCAAGCGTCAAATCATTCGTCACATCAAGCGTCAAATCAAATGTCACTTTGAGTGATGTGATTGATTGATTGATGTGATTGATTGATTGAAAGACATGTCACTTTAATAAAGTGAAATGAATGGTTGATGTGTTTTGGTGGAATAGTGTTGGTGGTTGAGATGCCATTTCCATTTGATTTTATTTGATAAATAAAATGGTAAATGCTTATTATTTTTTGGAAAAATATATAAAGCATTTTGGTAATTCATTTAATAAGTTAACCATAACACTTCCTCTCCAATTCTCTCTCACCACTCACGCCCAAAAGGGTTTCATCTCCTTCTTCTTCACAGCTCACTGCCGTGAGCTTCAAGGGAGCAATGAGTGAGTTTTTGTGGCAAAAACTCAAGTGCTAGCACACTTACGGGACTTGCGAAGGTGTTAGGGAGGTTCACCAATGAGGCGGGATCCATTCGACGAAGTTTGGAGCTTCAAATTTGGATCCAAAACTGCCCAAAACAGTGAGCAAAATCTGCACAGCAGTGGCGCCAAACCAGTGAGCGTTTTTGGCTCCATTCGGCTTCAAATCGTCTCAACCGATCGATGTGAGTATTCCGCAACTTCGTCGATATGTATTCGCAATGTTTTTCATGCTTATAATCGATCCGGGACCATAATAGAAACCAACAATTAATTCTTTTGTATACCGTTATAACTTAATTACTACTTTGTCTCTTCATTGTTTTATCTAGACAACTTCTCTCCCAAATCTTTTACTTAGAGCTATTTTTCCTCTTATATTTTGCTCTTGCACTAAATCTGAAGGTTTTATGTTTTGGTATCCTTTCACTACACATTCACTCATTTTTGGGAGTATCTTGAGATGATCATCGAGGTCTATCTTTGCCATTGTTGACTAATGGGGGTTGGGAGGGTAGGAATTAGTCCTGAAGCCTTTCCGTTATGGTGATTTCACTAGTTACCGGTGCTGTAGTTGCACAAGCTGGTCATCTATAAGTCTAGGACTCCCGTGTTTATATAAATGGTGTTGGCTCCCATACTAAGGTACTTCTACTAGGTATGATATGAATTTCTTTCCTTCAACTATACTCCTGATTATTTTCTGTCTATTCATCTTACTCCATTTTTACTAAGAACCTTCTTAAGTGTTATTCTCTCTCAGAGTCCTACTATACTCCCTTTGTTATTCCTCCGTATGAAGTTTACTCTGTTACTTAAATTTCCTTCTTACCTCATTTCCTTGAATTCCTTATGTCTTTACTCCATTGGGAACTCCATCAACTTCGATTTCTTAGGGCATCACTACTAAAACTTTTGATTCAGATGTTATTCTCCTACTAGTTATTCCATCCCAATATAAATAGGCTTTTTATCAGTCATATGCTACATTCTTGAGAATCGCTCTCTCTTGTTCCTTTGCTCTTTTGAGCCCATTGAGGGCTTCCTGTTCAACGATGACTTCTAGATTTGTCTTGACTTACTGTGACTTCAAACTATTCTATCCCATATAGAATATTGCCATCGCATGATTCTTATCTATGTTCCATTGAACTTATTGGTTCGGCTATCTAGCCTTCTCGTGATCCATCTATTCTGTCAAATACGTTTCTTTACTAGTTCTTCATCTTACTGGGTTTTAAGTTGGGAAGTGATACTTGCAATCTATGACTTTAGGTTCCTCAATATCTATCAATCATCTCGAGGTCTTCATTTACTTACTGTCCTCAAGCTATGCTATATGTATCACCACACGCACTGAACTTTCTTATTACTAACCGTATCATTCCGTATTATCTCCATCCTCTTTGGTCTGTCTGTTTAAACTCAGATAATTTCTTATTGGCATCGGTCTAATCTATGGGTTCTACTATATTTGGTCTATTATGTGGACTTCTACTAGTATTTTAATCCCCATGTTTGCTTGTGTAGATTCTTGAACCATGTTAGGTCATCTTCCTTCTAACTTCAAAATTTCCTTGGACCTTTTCTAGGTGATCTATCTTTTAATATTCTCGATTTCTGTCTTAGGATATCGCATTATAGGTACTGGGCTATTTACGATTATCCTTATAAATTCTGTAAAAGGATGGGATATAAATCTACATATTGACGAATATTATTGTTTTTATTCTGGTACTTTGTATCATGGTAGAGTCTATTACTCATGTAAGATAGGTATGAGATAGGCTCTGTCAGGACAACTTCCTTAACTAGTATCGCTGATTGGAGAGGATTTTGGTAGGCCAAACCTTATCTATATCAGTTTCTTTGGTTGAGAAAACTAATATTTTTCCATTACGATGCTCATTCACTCTATTTCTTATGAGTATGAGTTTGGGGTCTAGAATCCCTTATGGTACTTGCGTCAATTGGAAATTCTTTGAAAAATCTCAATTTCTTGCTTCTTTTATCTTTCTGACTATCCTTCGTTACTCGAGGGAGCTTGCTATCTATATGAGGTACTCAAGGCTATTGGGTTTACTAGAAGGAATTTTCTGATGAGGGAACGAGTCTTACTATGAAGGAAAGAATCTTACGAGAAGGAAATGAACCTTACTTAGGTCTATTTGATATTTTTCTCTTGCTCATGCTTATTCTATTCTCTTTACTACTATAGGTTCTAGTACCTCCTTATCTATCTGTTTCTGTATCTTTCCCCTAATTGCTTCTGGTTGCTCTGAGCATCTGTACATCACAATTTTCTTTTGGCTTTTCTTTTTCTCTTTACTCTATTGGGTAGTTATTCTTAGAACTTTATTATCTATTTTCGTAACCTGTCTTGAACTTCTACTAGTAACTCATAATGATTATGGAAGGATTTTCAACTGGAACAATGAATATAATTGCTTCATTAGGGAGAATATTTGAATAGCTTCAGAATTCTTTACTAACTTGCCTATAGGGCTTGAGGATGTACTCGAGAATCGGATACTATAGAGGTAGTGCCTTGCATACTAGTATCCCGAGCATACTACACATACAAGACGCTAACACGTTATCCACTACAGTCACTGACTCCCTAGACCATGCTTTGATACCATATTTGATAACTGTATATCCAACAATACTTTCCTTTACAGCTTTATTCATAAATAATTTTAACTTTACAATGATCGATACAATACAAGTGACTGTGACATGACTTCACTTTGACTCTGACTGAACTCTCTCCGTTTGACTTGACCTGGTGGACTCAACACCCTAGTGGTTGCCATCAGTATCCCTCCTCTCGAGCTCGTCCCCTGAGTAACCTGCAAAATAAGAAACTAGGAGTGGCGGGGTTAGATAGTTTGAATGATCTAGTGAATGGATGGTTAAAACCAAAACTGAAACACTTTATGAAATTTCATTGTTCTAAAAATAAAATCATTTCAAAGAAATCATCTTTTCTGAAATCATTCTTCTTATCCGAGAACAACTCTTTTTCTGAAAAACCTTTGTAGAAATTGCTATTTGTCTGTAAAAATCTGAGATTCTATAAAACACATTCTCTTGAAAACTATTCTTGAAACTGTCTTTCTGAAAATCTATTTCTAAGAAACATGTATCTGAAATCTGCTGAAAACCTGACGTATGGGGGTGTTACTTATCGTCGTCTCCCCATACGCCTAGCTAGTGGTCTTTGGGCGTTACGTATCACCATCCTCAAAGCCACTGAATTAGTACCAGAAGTGTTGATCAATGCTACACTTGACCCTGAAACTACGGTCTAGGGGCATTACGTATCGTCTTCCCCCAATCCTATTCTACATGTGCACATGTTATCCGTCAATTCCATAATTTACAGTCTGAGGTGGGTTTTTCCCCAATGCCTCGAAAATCATAAAACTCAAGCTTTTTGAAACAATCTTTCTTAAACATCATCAATCGTAAATCAACTACAACTGAACTTTGTCTAACACCCTATGTGCTTTAAAAGTAAGTCTTATATCGAAAATAACTTAAATGAAATTAGCTGAGAAAATGGTCCACTCACCGGTTCACCTTATTACCATTGATCCTGGGTGCGACTGGAAAGATTCTTGGAAAAAGTTAAACCACCCCTAACTCACTTGTCTTCAATGATTTCTGTTCCACTCCTTAGCTTGTGTAAGGTGATTTGGATTGATCCTTCTTTAATTTGGGTGAGAAATATGGCTTCATTTCTTCCTCTTTTCCTTCTTTTCTTCTTTCTTCTTCTTTCTTTCTCTCTCACGTTTCTTTCTTTCTCTCCAAAGTTATGGATAAGTTAATAGTACTCCCTACTTATATTAGGGGCCGTTTTGGCTAAATTTGTATAATTTTTAATGAGAAAAATTATAACCTTTAAGAGATTTTGAGAATTCTCTAGATGGGTCCATGTGCACTATTCATCCAAATTTTTGAACTATATTTTGACATATTTCTGATCGTGTTTCAAAATATGTTCAATACGGAAGTTATAGATATCGATCTTAGATTTCCGACGATATAATATTCATAAAAAGCAAAGATCGTATGAAAAAATTATAGCCCAAATACCATGGGTTGTTCGATTTTATCTTAGAATGAATTTCGTATTGGAATTTAGAGAAATCTGTTGAATGTCTGAAAATTAATTTCATGAGTCCATTCATGCTTGAACATGATTTACATCACGTATCATACCTTCCATAGCGTAATATTCGTCGGTCTCTGATAACGTAGAAGTCATCGGGATTGCCGGTTGTTACATCGGGATCACAATAGATGACTGTTAGTTGTGTCTCAAGCATCATATATCGACAAAGTTGTTGTATGTTTTTGGGTGCTGAATTGTAAGAAAGGTACTTTACCTCTTCGACATGGAATCCACTGTCGAATGAATAATTTCCTAAGACACCTCAAGCAATTGAGGGTATGAGACATATCTCACACGCCTCTGCTGTTGGAAGTCTCATGTATGCTATGTTTCGCTATGCACGAGACATGATATATGCTATGCAGTGGGAGTAGTCAATAGTTTTCAATCTAACCGAGAATTAAATCAGTGGGTGATTATAAAGAATATTCGCATGGGTTACATACATGGTTCTGCGAGCACTCCAGTTCCTAGTCCAATCTGCCAAAATAAATACCCAAATGTCGTCAGAATTGCAACTTAATAAAATTCTTGATTTTACTTTGATAAAATCCAGGATCTTTCCAGTACAACCAAAACATATCCGATTTCAATATTTCAGTTCCAATAATCTTGAAACACCATTACAAACTATTCAAAGCCACTAATTCACCTAAATTCTCGGTTTATACGATTTTGGAAAATCTTCAGAAAAAGTTTTCGCAAATGCTACGTAAGGGTCCCGATGTAGGAAACGCTTTCCTCGCACAGCGGAAGCGGCTTAGGCACCCGGGATCGACCTTGAAAATTTTTTCTGCCCTCCTCATATAGATCCAGAATTTTTCTGCCAAAAACTCATATTCGAACAGCCCCATAATTTTATTATTATTACTGCCGAAACAGTTAATATTATTTTGTTTATTTTATATCATAAAACAGCCACAAAGTTATCAAATACGTGATCCATGAATTTTGGATCATTCACGCAGTGAGCAACCAAATTGCTTTTAAAATTACAGTGACCATTCGGCTTCTCCAATTAAACACACCATGCAGCCCATTGATTTGGTCTATTTCCCTCAATCACACCTCATCTCCGAAGATCAACCTTTGATCTTGCTTTTGATCATGCGCGTTATCAGAATCAGCCATGTCCATGCAATTAATCTGAACACATGCGCATCTTGTTTATCAAGCATTCACGTATATCACTTTCGCATATAGGATGACAGTGACTATATTTGGATTTTTCCGCATGCGTGCATAAGAAATCGGATCCACCAATCGATCTTCTGAGCTATGTCTCGTTACCAACGGAAAGTAGAGTGGGCTACACTCACAAGATAAATCCCTAAACTATTTAGAGATTATAAATCACACTCAATTATTTTTCTTTTCAGTTTTCTTCTTTTTGTTCTTCCATGGTATTTCTCAACTTTTGAGAGAATGGTAGAGAAGAAGAAGAAGGTGGCTAGGGTTGCAAAAAATGAGAGAGCTACCAAAAAGAAAATAAAATCTTCTTTTTATACTTAGGGTTTATTGTTTCCAAAACAAACAAATCCCTCCCCATCCATATCATCAAAGAATCGGCCAAGCATGGAAAAATGATTTAATTTTTTAAACATCAATATTCAATTACCATTATTGAAAAAGATGTTACAAAATTAAATAAGCAATTAAACATTTGAAAATCATAATCTCCAAATTAATGCCATGAATTATTTTGTTTCCAAATCAAAACAAATCCATTCCATTTATGCTTGTGAAAATCGGCCACCTTAAGAAAAATAATAAATATTTGTAACATGAATATATCAATTACTATAATGGAATATATGTTACAAAATAAAAAGGTTAAATATTATTTAAACATGTGTAACTTCCAAATTAAGTCCAAGGGTTTCCAAAACCCAAAATTTGGAAATTACTTACTTAACCTTCTATTTAATTATATCTAATATAATTAAATAACTTGTGTTTAAATATCATATATTTAATAAAACTATATATTAACTTTTAATATAAAGTTTCAAGTGTGACAATTAATATTATTAATCATATTAATAATATGCATATCTTTGTGAGTATATAATTGGACTATCCAATTATATTAAATCCGCTATAGTGAATCGAGCTAGCACGGGGACCAAATGGACCTACGGATCCGAGCTCCAATAATCTCGAAATATTAATTAAGCTCTTAATTAAATATTCCGAATTATTAACTCCGGGTTATTCCACTAAAAACCCGAAGTTTCACTCTCGTTGCCGCAGATGATATATTAAGCCGAACCAAGTCGGTGTCCACCGATATAGTCATTACATACGAATTGACCCTTCACGAGTATCTCGTAATTAGAGGTGGGTCATAATGTCTGTTATACCCCTCTAATTATATTTACCTTAAGTACCATTGATTCTCTAATTAACGATTTATTCATAACTATTATGAATTTTAATCTTTCTATTCGTAATAGAGAGACTTGAGCACTCAAATCGTTCAAGTACCGAATCAACCCTTAACGAAGATACTCATCTACTTCTCGCAAGAAGGAGTGAACTCCATGTCTAAGTAAAACGTTCCCAGCTACAAAACAAACTGTGTCCCCAAAATACGTAGCTATTGGTCGGGATTGCTACACCAACCTCACATTTGTAAATCAAAGGACATAGCCTACCATGCAGGAGTTCGTAGTACACTCAGGAATTGGTTAGATAGCCAGGTTTTCACATCTGATAATATATTTACATCATTCCCAATGAGTAAAATATCATCGACGTATAAAATAAGAAAAACCACTTTCCCGTCAATGACGCGCTTGTATACACAACGCTCATCAATATTCTGTTCAAAGTTATAAGACTTGATCGTGGTATCAAATCTAATATTCCAAGATCGAGATGCATGCTTGAGTCCATAAATGGACCTTTGCAGCCTGCAAACCTTTTGCTCTTGACCTTGGGCGATAAACCCCTCTGTTGTATCATATAGATACTCTCATCAAGATTGCCATTCAAGAAAGCAGTCTTGACATCCATTTGCCAAATTTCATAGTCATAATATGCGGCAATAGATAGAAGAGTGCGGATGGATTTAAGCATGGCTACTGGCGAGAAAGTTTCCTCATAGTCAACTCTCTCTTTCTGGGTATAACCCTTGGCCACTAGTCTAGCCTTGAAGGTTTGTACCTTCCCATCTGATCCCCTCTTCCTCTTGTAGATCCACTTGCAACCTATAGGTTTCACCATCAGGTTGGACTACAAGTTCCCAGACTCAGTTGGAGTACATCGACTCCATCTCTAGGTTAATGGCTTTGAGCCATTCCTCTTTGTCAGAATCATCCATTATACTATTATAGGTCAATGGATCATCTATGCCATCGCTGGATGTGACAATTTGTGCCTCTCCAACCCCAAGGTAGCGATCAGGTTGTCGTACAACCCTCCCACTCCATCTGCGCAGTAGATCATTCTGACGAGCTTGTATCTGACTCTTAGATGTCGAAGGTGCTATGTGTTTGTCAACTTTTGTTGACAGTGGTGTGCTGGTCGAACCAGCAAGTAACTCCTCGAGTAACACCATACTCTGAGGTTTGAACTCCTTCATGTAGTCCTCCTCTAGAAACGTGGCATTTTTCGATACAAATACTTTGTTATCATCAGGACTATAGAAGAATCCACCCCTAGTTTCCTTAGGATAGCCTACAAATAGGCACACCTGAGAACGTGGCTCCAACTTTGTAGTCTTATTCTTCAGCACATGTGCTAGACACCACCATATGCGAAAATGTCGTAAACTAGTTCTACGACCATTCCACAATTCTAAGGGAGTCTTAGGAACAGATTTAGATGGAACTACATTAAGGATATGCATTGCAGTTTGCAGTGCATATCCCCAGAACGAACTAGGTAGTGAGCTATAACTAAACATAGGTCTCATTATGTCTAGTAGGGTCTGATTTCTCCTTTCTGCAACACCATTTTACTGTGGTGTTCCAGGCGCTATGAACTGGGATACTATCCAATGCTCAACTAAGAATTCCACGAAATCTTTGTCGAGGTATTCTCCTCTACGATCCGATCGTAGAATTTTGATTGTCTTACCTAATTGGTTCTCAACCTCAGTACGATACTCTTTGAACTTTTCAAAGGTATCTGATTTGTGATGCATTAGGTAAACATACCTATATCTAGAATAATCGTCAATGAATGTGACGAAGTATTCATGACCACATTGGGCTCTTACATTCATCGGTCCGCAAATGTCCGAATGTATTTGCTCAAGTGGTTGACTGGCTCTTATATCTTTTCCAGTAAAAGGTCTCTTGGTTATTTTTCCTTCTAAACGGGATTCGCAAACTGGTAAAGTTCCGAGCTTTAATTGGTTTAAGGCTCCGTTCTTTATCAACCCGTCTATCCGGTCAAGGCTGATATGACCAAGTCTAAGACGCCATAGATATGTGTCATCGTGAGAAATCTTTTGCCATTTAGTTTTAGGTTTCTCAACCTAAAACATTTCAGTATTGAGCAGTGGCTTATGTGTTAACGGTCTTAACGCATACAAGTTATCTTCTAGTTTCCTTAGCACATAGGTAATTCATTTATGAAATAATAACTATTATTATTAGATAAATGATAACTATCATGCTATAGTTTTGAAATAGAAATCAAATTTCCATGACAAAACAAGAACAAACACAACTTTGTTTAAATTCAAATAACTTTTATTTGAAAAATTGAAAACTGATAACTCCCACTGTATTATTGAAACAACATCCCTTGTCCAAACTCTCATAGTAAAATTACCTTTAGCAAGGTCTTTACGTATGTCAAATAGCCGTACCTTTAGCCTTATCAGTGCTATTCTTCTTCATCTTTGCATATTTAGAAGACTCGGCAACATTTGCCTCATCACCGGACCTATGAGGATCCATAAGTATCGACTCACAATGGGTGAGCTCATTAAGCAGTTGGGTAAAAGTAAAAGTCAACTTGTTCATATCATAGGTACTTTTAAACTGTAGGAAACTCTTCGGAAGAGTTTCCATAATTATAGAAGCCTGGCTACGCTCGTCAATACGAGCTCCATGGGTTTCAGCAGTGTTGAGATAGGTCATCATCCTCAAGCCGTGCTCTCAAACTGATGTTCCATCCTTCATCCTAGTGGTCATCGCTGAGATCATGGCCTCATGGCGTTGACGCTACGAAGGCTGCCCAAACATGCCCTGCAATGACTCCATCATCTGAGATGTTAGAGCCATAGGTTCATGCTTTGCAGTAAGAACCTCAAACATCCCTGATAGCAAGTAGCAGCAAGCTTTCTCATTTGCTGCGACCCATTTCAAGTAGGTATCGCGCACAGCTTGGCCAGCATTTCTGGCCGGCTCGGGAGGACCCTCCTCCGTTAGGACAAACTTTAGGTCTTTACAGACCAGGATAACGTTCATGTTACTTTTCCACTTAACATAGTTTTCTCCCGTTAATTTATCGTTTGAAAGTATGGAAATAGTTGGAGAAACCATGTCTGAAAATAAAATAAACATGCATTTAACATTCATTCATCGCATATTAAAATCATCAAATAATTTTGCGATAAAATTAAACATGATGCAAGAACCATGAATAATGAATTAGAAACCTATGAGAATTACTATGCCACGAAAATCTATCATTCCACAAGTAAGTGTCGCCGTAGGGTAGGTCAAGTACTTGCATGATAGATCGAGACAATCTCAGTCAATTAAATATATTCGGGAATAACTCTTATTCCTATATTAAACAACTACCATTTCATTCGATCAAGGAATTTTATTAACAGTTAATTATTCCTTTGTGAGTGTAACCTGTTGTTTTGGGATTCTTGGACTTAACGAGCGAAGTGCCGCCGTAGGGTATGTCAGTTCACAAGATACATCTAGAATCCATATCCTCTCGGAACCCAAACCTGATATTGACCCAAAATGGACACCATCCATAGGGGGACAAAAACAAAGCCATCTCGAGGCGCCTTTTGAATCTCACATTTTTGGACTAACAATGAAGATCGCGGGATATACTGTCGTATATACCTCTCCCACTCACTATTTTAAAATTAAGGTTTCTATCTATAAAATATCTAATATTTTATTTTAACTAGTGTGGATAAATTTATGGCAGCTAAATCATAATTTTTATTTACACTAGTTTGACATAAGTGACCTATCCAATTTTAACTCTTAAAATTGTATCACTAACATTTCATTAGTCTCGACTAATAGTTTTACTCAATTAAACTAATTTAATTAGGGTGGTATTAGTGAGCTATTATATTTTAACACTTAAAACATTAGAATACTAATAAGTCTAAAATTTATGGAATTCTAAAAGGTCAAAATTTTAATTAAACATTTTAATAAATCTTAGTGCGTTATAAAATCCAATGGTACGTGGAATTGTATCCCGAGTGCAGACCATATTACTGTCCATTCGGATTCGGCTATGGAATTTATATCCGGGTTTCCATCCTATATGGTCGCATCATACAAGGTGCCTCCATTCTCATGTCTTTACAAGGACGATCCGGATCAAGATTGCCATACAAATATAGAATGGACCGCAGCTATAGATAAACCACAAACAAAGTACCCGCTTTGTTTGCTCTCTATGGATTATTTAAGATTACTAACTTCAGACTTAAATCCTCTTGTGTATGACACTCATACACTAAGTCTGAAGGCACATAAGTAATCTAGGGTATTTAAGATGATATATAATATGCGAAAATTAAACAAACAATTTGATAAATGAATAATGCATCGTTTTATTTCAATACATATAAAACCGTTTACATCACATGTAGCTCTAGGGCATACATCCCAACACCCGAACCCTCCGAACCTACCCCGATTTATCCTAATATGTTCGTAATATCATAAATAACTCATAACTATCATCAAAACCAAAACACATCTTTATACGCAAAAATCCATTTTTACTGAAAACTTGCATATTCTATCATATCGATCAAACTTTTTTCATTTTCACTCAGATTCTACCGAATGCTCATATTCAATATACTAATACTCAAACAATTCAATTTATATTAATATTCTAATCCACGAAGCTACTGGATACATTCGAACATTTAACGAAAAATTTAAAATTAGCGACTTTTTACAGGGAGGTCTTATCGAGATTTCAAGAGCGTATATGGACTCCAAACGATCCCACGAACGATCCGGAATCCACAGAATTCCAATCGGAGCTACTTTTCACCATGGGTCACTATTCATCAAAATCTTCATCCCTCATTTCGCGTGCAATCGAGTCAGGATCGCGAAACCCATTTACGCGCACATATCTCATTTTTTCTACCATTGCTAGCGTCCCAAGGGTTGCAGCTGGCCACCACAAGGTGGATGGGTGGCCGGTGCACCCCTCTGGTCGGTCGGCAGGCCGCCGGTGCGACCATGGATGGACAGAACGTGTTTGGGTACGTGGGGGGTCACGTTGGAGAGTTGTGAAGCTTATGCGTTTTTCACAATTTCCTGAAACTTAGAGGTATATATAGAAAAATTTCAGAAATTTACATTTCGACCCCCGAAAGTTGCAATTAAGCCCTATCATGATGCTTTCTAGGAAATTCATAGTTTTGAAGCCCATCCAATGTAAATTTCGAAACGTGCTCCACACAAAAGTTGTTCGTCTCGGAGAATCGAGTCCGATGGTTTAAAAATCAACTCAATCAGAGTTCGTTTACAATTTTCATAGCCGAAATAAGAAAATTTTACGCGTATAATGATATAATAAGAAATAGCGTAATCGGTTCTCAAAACCACACGTTTCCCAATGCAACGAAGCTTTACTTTAAAATACTGTTGGAAAATTATGACCCATATAGTCACTATTTGTACAGATCATGGTGTTTTTGTACAAATTAACTATGTGACAAAAGAGATTGCACTCTTATCTTTTGTGATTAGATAACCAAGATATATAAATGATAGAAGGTCCTTATGATTTGTTCCTGGATTGAGAATGATATGAGACAGTATCAATCCTCGAAGGATAAATCATTAAATATCCCTAGTCGGAGCATTGTCGAGATTGGACATCAATAAATGCGTAAAATACTAGTATTACACTTGTGCGCGTTGTGAGGGCACACCAACATAGTTCTCATATATTTGGGTATAGGATACTCATGCAAGTGTAATCGGAGGTTATGTTTTACCAATGGTACGGGAAACAGCTTCGCTCTGGATAGACCCCCTCGGAATTCCATTGGTAGTATGACTATGTGTCTATGGAAGTCCGAAATCAGGGTAGGTGTATTTGGTCTTAACCTGAGACTTGCACCGCTAATACTTGCGACAATCAATATACATTGGTTGCGGTCATCCAGGGCGTTAACAGGTTCTGTGTACGCCTATGCTGGGTATATTGAGAATCGTAGTGTGTTGGGTGCGATGTCAATACGGAAGTGTCACTCCAGTCTTATGGAGATGATGGTCACGTAGGATACGGTACTGGTTCTCTTAAGGATTGCAGTCATCGAGATAATATGACTAGGTCATAGTTATCCGATTATAGAGACTAGTCACCAGACATCCGATATGTGTTTCGTACGGGGCAGACACAATTCAAGCCCCAAGCCTAGCACGTGATCATCCGATACTGGATTGACATACACAATACTACATATACTACGCCTGATATAGATCCTTTATTCCTGTAAGAATATTTCTGGAGAATTGGGTAGGCATGGTGCTTTGCTAGAAGCCAACCTTGTCTTGTAAGTCAGTAAAACGTAGTACGAGGTACTTACGTGTTCGGATAGTCCGACGATCGAATTTACTGCCAACATATCCGAGGATCTCATGGGTCTCTTCCCGAAGATTCACCGATGACGTATGACTCGCACTTTAATTAATCTCGGATTAATTAGATGAGAGAGAAAATTAATCTGGGATTAATTGCATAGATATTTTATCTGGGATAAAATATCAATTAAAGAGAGATAACGATTAATTTGGAATTAATGGATAAAATAATATATTTGATATATTAAAAAAAATTGGATTTCGACGCGGAATTAAAATTAGATTTTAATTCGGGAGAATGAATTAATTTAGAATTAATTCGTTAGCGACGTGAATAGTAATTATGCTAGGCATGATTATTTAATTAAATTATATTTAATTACGACGCAACGGAAAATTTGTTAATTTGGAATTAGCGAACCCGAGCCTGAGATTATTTACGAGCGCATTCATATTTCGAATTCGAGTGTGCCATGCAAGTCAAATCAAGCGTCAAATCGCCAGTCGCTTCTAGCGTCACATCATTCGTCAATCAAGTGATAGATGTCTTTCACTTTGAGTGATTGATGCCAGTCACTATTCATTGATTGATGGATTGATGGAGTGATGTGTGTGGTTGGAGCCATTAAGGCTTGACTTTTTGAAAGCCAAATTCATGCTAAATGAATTTGAAATTAACAAATGTGTATTAGATACACTTTTGGCAACCAACACACATAATTTCTCTTCTCTCTTTCTCTCTTCATCTCACGCCCATGGTGGGCAAATTTCTTCACTGGTTTGGCAGTCCACTGCCGTGAGCCAAAGAGAAATTGGGAAGCAAAGTGCGATGATTTTACGGCAAAATCATCGAGAGCTAGCACTCCGAGAGACATGCGAAGGTGATAGGGAAGTCCACCCATGAGCCGGGAATCATTTGATGAAGCTTGGAGCTCACCCATGGCCGAATTTGGAGGACTGCAGTAAGCTCACTGCCGTGAGCTGTTGGAGGCAGAAATTCAAATTTTGTTCGTTGCCGCGTCGGTCAACCGATCGATGTGAGTATTCCGCAACTCCCTTGTTGTATTCGCACTTGTTTTATGCTTGTTTAATGATCCTTGGGACCTTAGTAAACTCCAACAATGGTATCAGAGCAAGGTTGAAAAGCATGAAAATTTTAGGGCTTAAAATTTGGGTAAAATTGATTTTGAGCATGTATAATGAAATTAGGTGATTTAATATGCTTAATTGATGTTTTGTGGATGATTGATTGGATCAATTTGATTAAATTGTGTTTGGAATAAATTTCCCCAAATTTTATGGCTTGGCCGAAAATGAGAATGCCCTAAATTGTCTTGGATTTTTTGATTTTGATCATTGGATGTGTTGGAAATCATTTAGGGATATTGATTTAATGTTGAATTGAATTTGATTTTGGCATAAAATTTCCCCTTAGCCGAGACTAATATAGCATGTATATGGGTTTGATTTTTGTTAAATTGTGTTTGACATAATTTAATAATTATAAGCATGATTAATTAGGCTAATTTGATGTTTTGGAAATATTGATTTGGGTGATTAATTGTGTTATGCACTTTAGGATTAATTATATTATGAAATTGGACTTTTATGATTTAATTAATTGGGCCTTAAAATGAATTGGGCGTGTTATATTGTTATTGGGTTAATTGGGCTTGGTTGCACCAAGTTGGGTTTAGGCCAAATGGATTGGATCCAATTGGGCCCAAAACCGCATCCATAAAGCCCAAATGCGACAAATGGACCTTTAAAGTTTAATTGGGCCTAATGGGCCAAAATTGATTTCTGGGCTTATGGGGTAATTCCCGGATTGGACTTTGGTTATTGGGTTTGACCCGAGTTGACCAAAAGTCCACGCCTTATGAAATTAATTAAAAGCCCATTGGACTTTAATTAAATTGACGTTGGACGTTATACGGGCTTTGAGACCCGTAACGATTAAATTTGGAATTTAAATCGTAAAGGTTTATTAAATAAAGTGTAGTATTTAATTTGGAATTAAATAGCGAACTAGTATTAAATACAAATTGAATTGAATTTAATTATGTAGTTTAATTTAATTCGAGAATTCGTACTTTGAGTACTTATTCGCAAAACGAGTTTGACTCGAGCAAAATCAAATCGTTGTTTGAACATTGGATGGTCACTGATTATCAGATTAATTAATTTGATTAGATTGATTGATAACATGCTTGTGTAATACATGGTCGCGATGCATGAATAATGTATATCGGATGGATATTAGATGGGTGGGGCAATTTTAGAAATTGTTGTAATAAATTTGGAATTTATTAAATTGGACCTGCGTGTCCAGCTTTATTACCTCCTTATTCTTTGTATTCTCTTCTCACATATTCCCCTCAATGTAAATGAGGTTTCTTTAGAAGTGTAGTGTAACTGGTAGAAGTGATACATGTGCTAGCGGGAGAGAGAAAGGGAGAGATTTGATCTAGGATCAATGTGTAAAATATCCATCCGCATATCATTATTACTTTAATTATACGCGCTTTATTATGTGTTTAGAATGCATGTTTAAGGGTTTATCATGATGAGACCTTAACAAAGATAATAAATTGGTTGCCAATTTTCCCGCGAAAAACCCTCACAAATATTAAGCGTTTTTACTTCCATTGAGTGATTCTTACTCAAGATCTAAGACTGACATTGGCTTGTTGGCCAAAGTCAAGGTCTTTGTCCGTCGAAGATGTGTTTGAATCATGAGAGCTTTGTTCCATATTGGTGTCTTGTCCAAGTTGTGGTTTGTTGGCCAAAGTCAAGACCATTTCTTGTCCATCGACATTGATTACGAAGCTTTCCATGGTCAATGGGTTCTGCTTAACTGGGATCACCAAGTTTGTTTTACGCCAAAACCAAGGCTTAGTTGATTGAGAGGAAAAAGATTAGGTAATATATTGGATATATTGGCATATATAAGATATATGTTTCGGACTTTGATGTCCCCCTACTGGATCTAGGAATTGGATTGGATCCAATTGATATTAGAGATCTACCTAGTTAATTATCATACAATGTGACAAAGGAGATTGCACTCTTATAATTTGTGATTAGATCACTAAGATATATAAATGATAGGAGGTCCTTATGATTTGTTCATGGATTGAGAATGATATGAGACAATATCAATCCTCGAAGGATAAATCATTAAATATCCCTAGTCAGAGCATTGTCAAGATTGGACATCGATAAATGCGTAAAAGACTAGTATTACACTTGTGAGCGTTGTGAGGGAACAACGACATAGTTCTCATATATTTGGGTATAGGATACTCATGCAAGTGTAATAGGAGGTTGTGTTTTACCGATGGTATGGGAAACAGCTTCGCTCTGGATAGACCCCCTCGGAATTCTATTGGTAGTATGACTATGTGTCTATGGAAGTCCGAAATCAGGGTAGGTGTATTTGGTCTTAACCTGAGACTTGCACCTCTAATACTTGCGACAATCAATATACTTTGGTTGCGGTCGTCCAGGGCTTTAACAGGTTCTGTGTACGCCTATGCTGGGTATATTGAGAATCGTAGTGTGTTGGGTGTGATGTCAAGACAGAAGTGTCACTCCAGTCATATGGAGATGATGGTCACGTAGGATACGGTACTGGTTCTCTTAAGTACTACAGTCATTGGGATAATATGACTAGGTCATAGTTAGCCGATTATAGAGACTAGTTACTAGACATCTGATATGTGCTTCGTACGGGGCAGACACAATTCCAGCCCCATGCCTAACATGTGATCATCCGATACTGGATCGACATACACAATACTACGTATACTACGCCTGATATAGATCCTTTATTCCTGTAAGGATATTTCTGGAGAATTAGGTAGGCATGGTGCTTTGCTAGAAGCCAAACTTGTCTTGTAAGTCGGTAAAACATAGTTCGAGGTACTTACGTGTTTGGATAGTCCGACGACCGAATTTACTGCCAACATATCCGGGGATCTCATGTGTCGCTTCCCGAAGATTCACCGATGACGTATGACTCGCACTTTTATTAATCTGGGATTAATTAATGATGAGAGAGAAAATTAATCTGGGATTAATTGCGGAGATATTTTGTCTGGATAAAATATCATTTAAAAGGAGAGATAACGATTAATTTGGAATTAATCGATTAAATAATATATATTATAAGAAATTGGATTTCGATGCGGAATTAAAATTAGATTTTAATTCGGGCGAACGAATTAATTTAGAATTAATTCGTTAGCGACGTGAATAGTAATTATGCTAGGCATGATTATTTAATTAAATTAGATTTAATTACGACGTAACGAAAAATTCGTTAATTTGGAATTAGCGAACCCGAGCCCGGGATTATTTACGAGCGCATTCTCATTTCGAATTCGAGTGCGGCACGCAAGTCAAATTAAGCGTCAAATCGCTTGTCGCTTCTAGCGTCACATCATTCGTCAATCAAGTGATAGATATCTTTCACTTTGAGTGATTGACGCCAGTCACTATTCATTGATTGATGGATTGATGGAGTGATGTGTGTGGTTGGAGCCATTAAGGCTTGACTTTTTGAAAGCCAAATTCATGCTAAATGAATTTGAAATTAACAAATGTGTATTAGATACACTTTTGGCAACCAACACACATAATTTCTCTTATCTCTTTCTCTCTTCATCTCACGCCATGGTGGGAAAATTTATTCACTGGTTTGGCAGTCCATTGCTGTGAGCCAATGAGAAAATGGGAAGCAAAATGCAATGATTTTGCGGCAAAATCATCGAGAGCTAGCACTCCGAGAGACATGCGAAGGTGATAGGGAAGTCCACCCATGAGCCGGGAATCATTTGACGAAGCTTGGAGCTCACCCATGGCCGAATTTGGAGGACTGCAGTAAGCTCACTGCCGTGAGCAGTTGGAGGCAGAAATTCAAGTTTTGTTCGTTGCCGCGTCGCTCAACTGATCGATGTGAGTATTTCGCAACTCCCTCGTTGTATTCGCACTTGTTTCATGCTTGTTTAATGATCCTTGGGACCTTAGTAAACTCCAACAAATACTCCGTTCTATTTTCCAACAAATAAACTCTGATTTTCAAATACCATCTCGTTCCAAATCTTTAACTTTAATTCGAAAATATTTTAGAATTACTCCCAAAAATTCGGGATATTACATCCTCCGCCCTTATAAAAATTTCCTCCTCGAAATTTCTCCATCCTTATATCCAATTATTCGAAACCGAATACACATACATCACCATCTTATCCGTATTCGGAAGTCATCCCACTTTGCATCTTTTCAAAAGTTACGTATTTCACACACCAATACAGACTATGCTATTTCAAAACAACACACATCGAATCATACATTTTATACCAATAACACATCAATCTTATCATCTCAATTCACACTCATCCATAGAAAAAATCTCAAACCATTTCACACTCATCCATCAATAGAAAAAGAAAGTCAAACACAGATTCTATATAGCCAACCACATACATCATCTGAAACGAAGAACATAACACGTGGTCATTACACACAATCCAATATAATATCAAAACGAAAATTTAACATGAATTTCATAATATCTATTTCATCCACAATATAAAACGATACTCATTCATTTCACATAATATCATTCTACATCATATATATAAACGACATCAATATCAAAATTTACATAAGTACATATCCCATCGCACATACAATTTTGAATGGCTGGCAAGGCATACATCACCATTACAATCCTCAAAAGGTTCATGACTAACTATAAGCTTACATACATATTCTCATTAGGAACATAATCTTTTATATCAACCAATACATCCATTGTCACAACCAGAAGTGACCAATAATCATAGTGCTTTTATGATCTGATAGTCTGAAATATGTCAATCTCTGTCATCATTCAAAATAGAAAACATAAAATAATATCTTTCAAAAACCATTTCGGAAATACATTTGAAAATATTTTTTACTGTAAACAAAATCAGTTTCAAAATCCATTATCTTAAAACTTTATCGAGCATCCGACATAACTCAACTGGACGAAACATAAACAAGCGCCCAATTGGCAAATCGTTCGAACAGATCGGACAATGAACGAAACGATCCCCTGTCAACAGAGGGTCAGGTCGGCCCACTACTGTTTGACAAACCCCTATATAAGCATCACGGCGGAAACATTTCATATCAAATTATAAAACAGTAAAAAAAAATCATATACAAGCACCGTGACATAAACATATCATATTGTATAATATCATAAACAATATCGAAATGCATTAAAATCAAAATGTAATTATTTTGAAATCATTTTCGCCTCAAAACATAAATATGTGTAAATCAAAAATAAATCTTTAAAGCAAACTTTTTAAAATACATATCAATCATCCACTGTTCAATCGCGCACAGACGGGACAATGTATGGACCATGTCGATAGGGTAGTGGGCCAGCCTTTTTTTGATGGTCTAGAACCCATAAAAAACGCATTGGCCAAGTCGAAACGAAACATATACAAGTGCCACAGAGGGTCAAAAATATAAAATCATCAAGCACCGTGACGGAAATAGATTTCAAGTGTCTCGAAAGAAACAAAGATTTACAGTTTAAAAATATCAAAATCATTTTCGAGCGCCGAGACGGAAATATATTATCAAGTACCTCGACGGAAACATATCGATAAATCTCAAAATATGAAAACGTGAATCAAGCGTCGAGCCAGAAATATTTCTTTAGCCTTTATAATCAAAATCAAAATATCTGAAAGCTTTCTTTCTTTCTTTCTTCTTTCATTTCCCTTTTCTTTTCAAAACACTTTTATGTCAAAAATCAAATACCAAGTTTTCAAAACACGGTTCAAAATATTAATTCACAATTCAGACTATCAACATCATAGAATCTCTCGTACCTCAAAACACCTCGCATTCAAATTACTTACTAATACATATACTTATATAAACCACATACTTTTAACTCATATATATATATTCATAGTACACAAACGTATATAGATAATCAAAATCACCCATATCAATCAAAATCATAGTACATCATACCATAAACAAGAAATCAAATCAAATAGCAAACATAAGACCTATATAGTCTATTCACAACATAAAATTTACTCAGAGGATCAGATACCTTGTAGCTGCAGTCACCGACACCTAAATTTTCGCTTTGATACCACAACTGTAACACCCACTGGAGGTAGGATGCTACCGGCAGGAGACATGATTGACCCATCTCCATAAGCCTCTAAATTTATAAAAAAATCTGACATGATGTATCCTAAAATTGTACAACCTGGATCTCATCCAACTTCAAAATGAATATGAAATAAACATCATATATCAAAATGGACCTCAAGTCCACACAAAAACATCAAAATCATGACCTAAGGGCTCCGTGCCCGTATCATCTATCAACACTAAAGGGCTTTGCCCACACATCATAAGTATTCAAAACATTTACTTAATATTTACAAACAGGGTGCTAAGAACGATAAATAAAATAATAAATCAAATGTCCTACACTTTTAAAACTTCTCATAGGACGCTTGCGAGGGTGACTGCCGCTTGGGTGATCCACGTCTCAAGCATGATTTCAAAGTTGAAATGGTTGACCCATCTGGTAGCCAACCTGTAAAACTAGCAAACTGGTTTGGTGTGAGTTATAAAACTCAGTAAGTAACCATGATAGTATTATAAAAAATAAGTTAAATAAAAACTTCAAACAAACAAATCAAACATATCAACCGTTTATCAGAATAACTAAATTGTTACAAGTTCAGATTTTATTAACTTGTTTTTTTCCTTTATAGTTAACTCATGTCAAACTTTCATATTTGAGTATCTACATATGCACTAATCTAATAGCTAACATCCAAAGCATACAAAGCAAATCATGAATATCATAGAGTACACCGTTTAATATCAAATATACTTCAACCACATGAAACATGATGTCATATATATATATACTTTTATCACAATTATCCATTTTGGAAATATCATTAAATCAGCAATTCAAACAAATTGTCTTCGACTCGGATACAACTATCTTCAATACCAAAACAAACTTATTTGAACTCTTCACAAACTTTCTTCAATACCAGAATCCTTATGATAACTTAACATTCGTATCTCTTTCACAATATACGTATATACAATACAAACTTAGCACATACATTTGATAGTATCTTATGGTCACGCTGGTTTACATGTCATTATTTCATACCATGCACATACAATTTTTCAAGATGCTAGCACATCAAAAGTGTTGGGTTTTCTAGGTCAAACCAAGATAAAATTAAGCAATGAAATGTGCGAATACAACAAAGTAAAGTAGCGGAAATACTCACTTTGATCAGCTTTTGGATGAGATGAACACAAAAAAAATTTCTTCCTTGAAGTTTCGGCCAAGCCCTTTGTTGTGCTCATTGTGTTGATCTTCAAGCTCCAAGCTTTGAGTGTTGATTCCAAGCTCATAGATGGGTTTCCCTATCACATTTGAATGACTTCTTGGATGTGCTAGCAACTTGAAAAATTGCAACAATTTTTCTTCATGTTCTTAGCAAGATTCGGCCAACCCAAATGGGAGAGAAAATGAGAGGGCCATTCGGCCAAGGAGAGGAATGAGAGAGAGAGATGTGTTTGGTTTCTAAAACCTAATCCCAAAATCCTACACACTTTTTGGTATTTGTTTTTTTCCAAAAAACAAAAGGCAAAATGGAGGGAAAATAGCATTCAATGCCTTCAACAACTTCCATCATGAATAGTGACTGGTTTTCAATCACAAAAAAAAGGTGACATGACTTCCATCACTAAAGTGACAGGTGATGTGACTTGCGATGTGACTTGTGGGCCGCACTTTAATTCAAAATGTGAGTGGGCCCGCAAAAACATTCCGAGCTGGGGTTCTTTAATTCCGAATTAACGAACTTTCCATTCTGACGTAATTAAATCAAATTTAATTAAATAATTATGCCTAGTAAAATTACTATTCACATCGCTCGCGAATTAATTCTAAATCAATTCTTTAGCCCGAATTAAAATTCAATTTTAATTCCTCGTCGAAATCTAATTTCGTATAATATATCGAATATATTATTTTATCGATTAATTCCAAATTAATCATTCTCTCTCTTCAAATAGTATTTTATCCCAGATAAAATATCTCTGTAATTAATCCTAGATTAATTTTCTCTCTCTTATACGTCATCGGTGAATCTTCGGGAAGCGACCCATGAGATCCCTGGATATGTTGGCAGTAAATACGGTCGTCGGACTATCCAAACATGTACGTACCTAGTACTATGTTTTTACCGATTTACAAGACATGGTTGGCTTCTAGCAAAGCACCGTGCCTACCCACCCTTATTCGAACTTCCATAGACACATAGTCATACTACCAATGGAATTCCGAGGGGTCTATCTAGAGCGAAGCTATTTCCGTACCATCGGTAAAAAAAACCTCATATTACACTTGCATGAGTATCCAATACCCAAATATATGAGAACTATGCCGTTATGCTCCCATAACACGCACAAGTGCAATACTAGTCTATTCCGTATTATCGATGTCCAATCTCGATAATACTATGAGTAGGGATGTTTTAATGATTAAACCTTAGTGGATTAATACTGTCTCATATCTTATTAATCTGGAACTAATCATATGGACTTTTATCATTTATGCATCTTGGTAATCCAATTAAAAATGATAAAAGAGCAATTTCCTTTGTCACATAGTTAATTTGTACAACAACACCATGTTCTGTACAAATAGTGATGCTATGGGTCATAATTGTCCAACAATCTCCCACTTGGCCTATAGCCAATCACTCAAGTGTCCTATACTTGAACTATGTACGGTTTGCTCAAACTTCTACTGAGAAACTGCTTTCGTCAGCGGATTTGCAAGGTTATGATCTAATGCGATTTATTTGATCATCACATCGCCACGATGTATGATCCGAACGAATCAGATGAATAGTTAAAGTATGTACTTGGATCGTTGATGAGACCATTAATTCTTTAGCCTGTGCTGTAGCCTAGCTCAGCTGCTAACAGAACTACTCCTAATCCAATTAGGATTATATAGATCCAAAGTGCTTCTATTGCTGCCTCAGCTGCAGCAATATTCCACTTTTTTTGTTTATTCGGCAACAGTATCTTGCATGGAAGATTTCCAGCTCACTGTTCCGTTATTCAAACTATATAGTACCTTTATTATGACTTATAGTCATTTTTATCGGTTAGGAAACTTGCAACAGTGAACCCAATCACTTCAAGGTCTCCTTCTCCACAACTTAAGAAAGCATCCTTAGTTCATCTATGATACTTAAGGATGTTCTTGACATCAATCTAGTGACTATCACTTGGATTGGCCTGATTGTGACTCCATATGCTCAAAGCATATGAGACACCAGGTCGCGTATATATATTTCAATGTACGAGATCTCGGAGAGTGCCAACAACTTTTAGATCTATCCCAATAGATCTTTATTCCTAGAATAAAGGTTGTCTCTCCCAAGTAGTCTACGGAAAATTTTTCATGAAAGCCAAGCTTTCACCGATTGTATTATGGGAATATCATTTCCAAGAAATGATATATAATCATTATTTAGGACAATCATTGTCAATGCACTCCCACTAACCTCCTTATATACACAAGAATCATTTTCGTTTTGAATTAGATCATATACCATTATGATTACATCAAAACGATGGTTCCAAGAACGCAATGCTTGCTTCAATCCATAAATGGATCGAATTAACTTGTAAACCTTGTTTGCTTATTTTGGTACGCCAAAACCGTCAGGATATTGTAAACATCTTCCAAAAGGTTTCCGTTTAAGGAAAGCGATTTTGACGTTCTGCTGCTATATTTCATAAATGAAACATGCAGCATTAGCAAGCATTATCCAAATGGATTTAATCATGGCAATGAGTAAAAGGTTTCATCGTAATCGACACAATGTTGATAACAATACCTTTTCGCTACAAGCTTAGCTTTGTACGTTGGTATATTTCCATTCATGTATGTCTTCCTTGAAGACCTATTTAGTACCAATAGGCACAATGCCTTTCGGTACAACAACCAGTGTCCAAACTTGGTTGGTATACATGGAATCCATTTCGGACATCATGACACTTTGCCATAATAGGGAGTCGATACCTTGTATCACTTCCTCATACGTAGTCAGTTTGTCTTCCTCAATAAAATTGACATCTTCATGAGGTGAGATCAGAAACCCATACCTCCCAGGTTGTTTTTTGACTCTCTCCGACCTACGTGGTTCTTGTGTATTCGAAGATTATTGGTACAGTTTCATCCCAGATGAAGTGTCGGTGTTTCGTGAGGAATCGGTGCCTGGAATAGTGTTACTCTGATTTTTATCGAGTTTTACTTTCCTCCCACTTACCACTGCATTTAGGAATTCTTTTTAGGAAAACCGCATAGAGAGCAACAATTACATTGTTCTCTTATGAGTTGTATAAGTACTATACTTTTGTTTCCCTAGGACAACCAATAAATTAGGCACTTATCCGATTTGGGTTCTAGTTTGGTATCATCCAAACATATGCCCAGCATACCCAAATCTTCAGGAATGAGAAACCCAGTTTCTTTCTTGTTCATATCTAATATGAAGTCTGTCTAACAGATTTTCATGGAACCTTATTCAAAATAAGTATTGCACTGTTTAATGCGTATCCCTAGAAGGAAAATGGTAGCTCAGAGCGACTCATCATTAACCTTACTATGTCCAATAAAATTCGGTTTCTCCGTTTGGACACACCGTCTAATTGAGGTGTTCCGTGAAGAGTCCACATTGAAAGAATACTATACTATTTCAAGTAATGGAGAAACTTATTGCTTAAGTATTTTCCACCATGGTCTAACCGTGATGGTTTAATACTTTAGCCGATCTGTTTTTATACTTCGTGTCGAAACTCTTTGAATTTATCAAAAGTTTCCGATTCGTGTTTCAAAAGAAACACATAACCATAACGCGATGCCACATCTGTAAAGGTTACGAAGTATTCATATCCACCTCTAGCCTAGCTAGACATGGGCCCACTAATGTCACGATGAACGAGGGCTAACAGATCAGTGGCACTTACACTTTTACCAAGTAAAAGGTGTTTTAGGCACTTTGCCTAATAAACTAGATTCATAGACATTATTTGAATAGAATCAAATATGTCCTAGTACCCACTATTCGAAAGTGTGGATATACGAGTCTTGTTTAATGTGTCCCAGACAACAATGCCACAAATAAGTCTCATCTGATTAATTCAGTCTGAGCTATTTGTTTGTCATGTCATACATTTGAGATTCATTTATATTCAAAATATAAATACTGTTATTCACATCTAATGTGTTTATCTCAATATCATTTTTTTAAAATAAAACACTTTAGTGTTCTAGAATATAAAGGTATACCCGCAACGGGTTAAACTTAGATATAGAGATAATGTTTCTAGTCAAACTAGGTACATTATAACAGTTTCCTAATTTAAGTACATACCCTAAGGGTAGTTCCTAAACTTAGGTTTCTACGGTTAAAACAGTGACTCACGTCCCGTTTTCGACTCGTAGGTCAATCTCGACTGAAGTCAGTATCCTGCTCATTAGTAGATTCTGCACAACAGTACATATCTATATACCACATCTAATATCAAAATCCAATTTTGAAACTAATAGTGAACATGTTTTTGACAAACTTACTTGAAGTCGGAGCCTTGCCCGTCTTCTCTTCCTTCATGTCTGCCTTGTCCATACGGCAGTCACGCTTCCAGTGACCCTGTTTGCCACAGTTTAGGCAGACATCTTGGGATATGTCTTTTGTCTTCCTAGAAGACTGTGATAATTTTTCCTTTGCCTCTTTAGAAGCTCTAGCTCTGCCTCCTTGAGCATAGCCATCAACTCTCCAAGAGTTTACTCTTGGTTCACAATGAACCTGCCCCGGCTTTCGGGTAGAGACTATAAGATGAAATCTTTGGTAGTCTCGGCCATGTAGGTAATGCCCAGCTAACCTAGCTGATTGATGTCAGCAATCATCTGCGACACCTAGTGCTCGACAGATGTACCCTCTAACATATACGAGCTAAAGAGCTTCTTATGCAATTTGTACTTCTAAGATCTAAGAATAGATCTATGAAGATCCTTTAATTTCATCATCATGGTATAAGGATCTAATCCTTAATTTTGACGATGGAATTAAAGAGTCATTGCGGTAAGCATAATGGATTGAGCATTAAAGTTATCATTACATGAATCTTCCAAAGATCATGTTCTACTATTTTCTCAACTCCGGGCTTAGGCTCGAAATGTTTCTCTATCAAATAAAGTAACTCCTCAGTTCTCATGACTATCCTGAGGTTCTATCCCAATCTGAAAATTAAACCCGTTTAAAAACATTTTCTCCCAAGATTATATTTTAAACACTAATCTTTCAGTTATCTTGATTTCAATAGTCCAACTATCCAATCAACGATTTCAGGTACAATTAAATATAATGACTACTACAGTCTAACTATATAATCAACTATAATTTGATTGGTTAAATTCAAATATATTGATTACTATAATCCAATTATATAATCAACTATAAATTGAAGTAGTTTGAATACAGTCCAATTTTTTAATTAAAAAAACGATTAAATATTAGTCCAACTAATATATTAATGTAATGACGAAAAATGAAATGAGCGCGTATTGGCAGGTATCTAAACAAAATTGCAAATTTAATACTTGTCTCCCACTATTTTTCGGCGAGCCTCTAACCCTCTGTTGAGTACTCGGGAAACCTAGTTTCCTGGTGGGCTAGGATCCCGTTAAATAACACACAACCTTGACTTTGGCCAACAAGCTGTATGATATTTAACTACGTAGATCTCTATGATCAATTGGATCTCATCCAATTCCTAAATCCAGTAGGTGGACATCCAAATCTGAAACATATATCTAATATATGCCAATATATCTGATATATTCCCTAACCTTTTTTCCTCTGAATCAACTAAGCCTTGGCTTTGGCACAACAAACTTAATGATTCCAGTTAAGCGGGACCCATTGACCTTGGAAAGCTTCGTA
This sequence comes from Zanthoxylum bungeanum, assembly GCA_019454045.1. Classification (NCBI taxonomy): domain Eukaryota; kingdom Viridiplantae; phylum Streptophyta; class Magnoliopsida; order Sapindales; family Rutaceae; genus Zanthoxylum; species Zanthoxylum bungeanum. The sequence goes on from SKCR01042597.1 coordinate 43,970, forward strand.
ATCGATGTCGATGGACAAGAAGTGATCTTGACTTTGGCCAACAAATCACAACTTGGACAAGACATGTGATATGGAACAAAGCTTTCATGATTCAAACACATCCGCGATGGACAAAGGTCTTGACTTTGGCCAACAAACCAGTGCCAATCTTGGATCTTGAGAGAGAATCACCAAATGGAAGGAAAACGCTTAATATTTGTTGATGGTTTTTCGTGTAATTGGCAACCAATTAATTATCTTTGATTAGGTCTCATCATACACCCTTAAACATGCATTCTAAAAGCATAATAAGGCGCGATAAATAAATTAATAATGATATGTGGATGGATATTTAAAACAACTTGTTCCTAGAAAAAATCTCTCCCTTTTCCTCTCTCCTGCTAGCACAAATCTTACTTCTACCCAATTACATAACACTTCTAAAGAAACCTCATTTACATTGAGGGGAATATGTGAGAAGAGAAATACAAAGAGTCAAGAGGTAATAGGCTGGACACGCATGTCCAATTTAATAAATTCTAAATGTATTACAATAATTTCAAAAATTACCCTTACCCATCTAATATCCATCCGATATACATTAGTCATACATAACATCCATGTATTCACACAAAGCATGTTATCAATCAATCTAATCCAATTAATTAATCTGAAATTAATGACCATCCAATGTTCAAACAACGATTTGATTTGCGCGAGTCCAACTCGTTTTAAGAATAAGTACTTAAAGTTCGAATTCTTGAATTATATCAAACTACAACATTAAATCCAATTTAATTTTTATTCAATACTAATTCTATATTTAATTCCAAATTAAATAATTACACTTTATTAATGAGCCTTTGCGACTTAGATTCTAAATCTAATCTTAACGGGTCTCAAAGCCCAATTTAACATCCAATGTCAATTTAATTAGAGTCCAATGGGCTTTCAATAAATTTATAAGTCATGGACTTTGGCAACCAAAGCCCAATAAGGAATCACCCTTTGCCAAAAATCAATTTAGGCCGATTAGGCCCAATTAAATAATAAAGGCCCATCTAATCATATTTGGACTTTATGGAAATGGTTTTAGGCCCAATTGGATCCAACCAATTAACCTAAACCAAACTTGGCCCAACCAAGCCAAATAAGCCAAAATACAACTTTATTAGCCCAATTCCAAATTTAGCCCAACTAATTAAATTCCAATATCCCAAATATCATAATTTAATCAATTAAAATGTATTATCCATAATTAATTAGTTAAATTAATATTTCCAAAACGCCAATTACACTAATTAATCATGCTTTCTAATTATCAATTCAAGTCCAACATAATTGAAACAAAATCAATTCATTTCCATGCTTTTGATGTCACGACAATTGTAGGGATTTTTAAATCCGATTTCGATTTCAATCCAATTCAATCATAAATCAATTTATCCCATGTCTTTCAACTCATCCAATGATCAAAAAATAAAATTACCATGACTTTAAGGCATATCATCAATTCGGGCAAGCCAAATTTTTGGGGAAAAAATAATCCAATTCAGTTTTCATCAAATTTATCATGCATGACTCTAAGTTATCATCATTCAAGCATACTCAAACAATTAATTTTATCAAATCATGCTCAAATCAATTTTACCCAAATTTTACCCTAAATTCAATTTCATGCTTAATAACCGCTCTGATACCATTGTTGGGTTTTCTAGGTCAAACCAAGATCAAATTAAGCAATGAAATGTGCGAATACAACAAAGTAAAGTAGTGGAAATACTCACTTTGATCAGCTTTTGGATGCGATGAACACAAAAAAAATTTCTTCCTTGAAGTTTCGGCCAAGCCCTTTGTTGTGCTCCTTGTGTTGATCTTCAAGCTCCAAGCTTTGAGTGTTGATTCCAAGCTCATAGATGGGTTTCCCTATCACATTTGAATGACTCATTGGATGTGCTAGCATCTTGAAAAATTGCAACAATTTTTCTTCATCTTCTTAGCAAGATTCGGCCAAGCCAAATGAGAGAGAAAATGAGAGGGCCATTCGGCCAAGGAGAGGAATGAGAGAGAGAGATATGTGTTTGGTTTCTAAAACCTAATCCCAAAATCCTACACACTTTTTGGTATTTGTTTTTTCCAAAAAAACAAAAGGCAAAATGGAGGGAAAATGGCATTCAATGCCTTCAACAACTCCCATCATGAATAGTGACTGGTTGTCAATCACAAAAAAAAGGTGACATGACTTCCATCACTAAAGTGACAGGTGATGTGACTTACGATGTGACTTGTGGGCCGCACTTTAATTCAAAATGCGAGTGGGCCCACAAACACATTCCGGGCTCGGGTTCGTTAATTCTGAATTAATGAACTTTCCGTTACGATGTAATTAAATCAAATTTAATTAAATAATTATGCCTAAAAAAATTACTTTTCACGTCGCTCGCGAATTAATTCTAAATTAATTCGTTAGCTCGAATTAAAATCCAATTTTAATTCCGCATCGAAATCTAATTTCATATAATATATCAAATATATTAGCTTATCAATCAATTCCAAAATAATCATTCTCTCTCTTCAAATAGTATTTTATCCCAGATAAAATATCTTCGTAATTAATCCTAGATTAATTTTCTCTCTCTTATAATTAATCTCAGATTAATTATGTGCGAGTCATACGTCATCGGTGAATCTTCGGGAAGCTTGTAGTTTAGTATAATTCAAGAATTCGTACTTTGAGTACTTATTCGCAAAACGAGTTTGACTCGCGCAAAATCAAATCGTTGTTTAAATATTGGATGGTCATTAATATTCAGATTAATTAATTGTATTAGATTGATTGATAACATGCTTTTGTGAATACATGGTTGTGATGTATGAATAATGTATATCAGATGGATATTAGATGGGTGGGGCAATTTTGGAAATTGTTGTAATAAATTTACAATTTATTAATTGGACCTGCGTGTCCAGCCTATTACCTCCTTACTCTTTGTATTTCTCTTCTCACCTATTCCCCTCAATGTAAATGAGGTTTCTTTAGAAGTGTTATGTAATTGGGTAGAAGTAATACTTGTGCTAGCGGGAGAGAGTAAATGGAGAGATTTGTTCTAGGAACAATGTTTAAATATCCATCCGCATATCATTATTATATTTATTTATTTGCGCCTTATTATGTGTTTAGAATGCATGTTTAAGGGTGTATGATGATGAGACTTTAAAAAAGATAATTAATTGGTTGCCAATTACGCGAAAAAACCCTCAACATCATATTAACCGTTTTTCCTTCCATTGAGTGATTCTTACTCAAGATCCAAGACTGGCATTGGTTTGTTGGCCAAAGTCAATACCTTTGTCTATTGAGGATGTGTTTGAATCATGAAGGCTTTGTTCCATATTGGTGTCTTGTCCAAGTTGTGATTTGTTGGCCAAAGTCAAGATCACTTCTTGTCCATCGACATTGATTACGAAGCTTTCCATGGTCAATGGGTTCCGCTTAACTGGGATCACTAAGTTTGTTGTGCCAAAGCCAAGGCTTAGTTGATTCAGAGGAAAAAGGTTAGGCAATATATTGGATATATTGGCATATATAAGATATATGTTTCGGACTTGGATGTCCACCTACTGGATCTAGGAATTGGATGGGATCCAATTGATCTTAGAGATCTACCTAGTTAATTATCATACAATGTGTTGGACAAAGTCAAGATTGTGTGTTATTTAACGGGATCCTAGCCCACTAGGAAACAAGGTTTCCCGAGTACTCAACAGAGGGTTAGAGGCTCGCTGAAAAATAGTAGGAGGCAAGTATTAAATTTGCAATATTCGTTTAGTTACTTGCCATACACGCTCATTTCAATATTTCGTCAAATAAATTAATATATTAGTTGGACTAATATTTAATGTTGTTTTAATAAACAGTTGGACTGTATTTAAACTATTTCAATTAATAGTTGATTTTATAATTGGATTATAGTAATTAATATAATTGAATTTAATATATTAAATTATAGTTGATTATATAGTTACACTGTAGTAATCATTATAATAAATAGTACCTAAAATCGTTGATTAAATAGTTGGACTATTAGAATCAAGATAAATTGAAAGATTATTGTTTAAAACATAATCCTGGGTGAAAATGTATTTAAACAACTTTAATTTTCAAATTGGGAATAAAGAATCAGGATAGTCCTGAAAACTAAGAAGTTACTTTATTTGATAAAATAACATCTTAAGCCTAAGCCCGGAGTTAAGCAAATAGTTGAACATGATATTTGGAATATTCATGTGATGATAACTTTAGTGCTTAATCCAATAAGCTTGCCAAATAGATTCCTTAATTTCTTATTCCGAACTAAGGATTAGATCTTTATAGTATGATAATGAAATTGAAGGATCTTCATAGATCTATTCTTAGATCTTATAAGTACTAAATTGCAATAGTAAACTCTTGGAGAGTTAATGGTTATACTCAAGGAGACAAAGCCAAAGTTTGCAATAAGGCAAGAAGCGCAAGGCGCACCTTACTTCGATATCCCAGCTTGTTGGAGGGATGCTCCTAAGGTTTCCCACCAGGTCCGGGCGCGGTTGCGCTGGGCTCAGCTATATGCCGATCATTGGAAGCAATTGGTCAATGATGAGGCCTTTATTGAGTCGGGCCTGATTCAGACTGCTCCTCCGAAGGTCCCGGGGGGGATAGGTGGGCTTTACTAACATTCTAACCAATCTCCTTGTTTGCTTAGCATAATGATAATTTGGATTTTCTTGCTCAGATTCTAGACTGACCACTCTTCTTGCTCTCGCTTTCTTCCTTCTCTTTCTTCTCTTCTTTCTTTTTTTTTGTGTAGGCATGTCACGAAGGCCAAAATACCTTCATCAACTGGCTGGCGCGACAAAGAAAACCGGCCAGGTTGGGACCGGGCCCTCTCGGAGACGGCCAGTGACTGCTGATGCCAGAGGAGTGATTGAGGAGGCGGCCCCGTTGGCTATCCAAAGCTTATCTTCACCTTCCAGGGTATCGAAAACAGTCTTCGCCCGACCTGCCAGCCCATCAAAACCTACTAGAAAAAGGAAGCGTCCATTCGGGGCGGAGGAAGCCGAGCTGGTCCGGGAGGCGGAGGAGGAATATGTCTTGAGCAAGAAGCAGCCCGTTCAGAAAGAGAAAAAGGTTCCAGAGGGTTCCTCTAAAAAATAGAAAGGCGCCGTGATTCTTGGCGTAGACGACCTCGGTTAGGACATTCGGGAGGCCACTTCTCATCTGGTGCCGGCAATCAATAAACTGGCCGAGGCGGTTCCTCCAGCCAAAATTCCGAGATACGAAGATCTCTCTCCCGAGGATGTGGTTACCTTGTTGTGTTCTAATATGGAAAAGGTAGTTATTCTTCCCTTATTCCCGCCGTGAGTTCATAACTTAGTTTGATTTCTGATTCTCTGTTTCTTTTTGGCAGGCGACCTATCTTGTGGCCAAGAACAAGGATCTCCTCCTGAGCCTTCTGTCTGAGGGTGGCCAAGCCCAGAGGCTTCAGAACCGACTCTCTGAAACGGAAGTCGAGCTTGTTCGTAAAGAAGAAAACATAAAGAATCTGGAGCTAGCTGCTGTTGAGGCTCATACAACAAACAAAGCTCTTCGGGCTGCTACCTCTTTAGAGAGAAAGAATGCTGATGCCGCCAAGAATGACTTGGAGGCTGCCCAGGCTGATAACATAATCCTGCAGGTGGAAGTGCGCAGTGTTGAATCTAAGTTGAGGGCCAAACACGAGGAGTTGGAACGGGCCCGTGCCGAGCTTAGGAGAAGAGAACTTGAGTTGGAGGTCGAGAGGAACTCCATCCGTCTCGAAGGTGTTGGTGATTGTGCTGAAATTATTCCGATGGTAGTGCCCCACCTTGATATGGGGCCTATCCACGCGGCCATCCGCTTCTACAAGGGGGAGATCTCAGAAGAGGAGTTTAAAGAATGACTGCCCCCTTCTTCCGAGGAAGTGATGGACCCTGATCCTATTTTGATCGCCCCGGCTCCTGAAGAGGACCAATCTCAGGCTTCTGCTCTTGAAGAGGTCCGGCCTGAGGTTTCTGTTCCTGCTCCTGAAGCCGTAACTTTCGGGGCCTCCCAAGTTGTCGATGCATGAGCTATTATACCACCTCCCAAGGCCGAACCGATCCATCCGTCATCTGAGCCTGTTGAGGAAGAACCGCCTACCCCTGCGCGGGCTGACTGACAAGGGGTAACCCGAACGGGGCCCTGTGTAAACTTTTTCTTGTAATAACATTCCACACTCTATTTAAATATATTTTATGTGTTTCTGTTATTTTCTTCTATTTTTCATAATTTGCTCTGCACGACTTCCTTCAAACGAACACTTGAGACCTGTTCGTGAGGGGATAACACGAACTGGTGGAACGTAACCCGACCTCGAGCTGAGAGAGAAACTTGGCTCTGGGGAAATGTTGCGTCCTCAGACCAAAAGGATGGACTCGGTGGGACATAACCCGACCCCAAGCTGAGAGAAACACTTGGCTCTGGGGGAACGTTGTGTCCCCAGACCAAAAGGATGGACCCAGTGGGACACGACCCGACCCCGAGCTGAGAGAAAAACTTGGCTCCGGGGGAATGTTGCATCCCCGGACCAATATGATGGACTCGGTGGGACGTAACCCGACCCCAAGATGAGAGAAACAAAGTGGTATCGGTGGAATGAAATCCAGTCCCGAGCTAAATAACCAAGTGGCCTTAGCAGAACGAATCCAGCCCCGAGCTGATTAACCAAATGGCCTCGGCGGAATGAATCCAGCCCCGGGATGATTAATCATTGGGATTTATTCAGAAGGGAAGTGAATCAACCTTTTGAAGCCCTACCGAATTCGGCACGGGCGTTCCCTTGCCAGACCAGCGAAAAACAAAAACAAAACTCTGGAAAATAAAATTAAAAGTCGGGGGCGACTTAGCACTTATCCCAAATCAAAATGTTAAAGTGTAAACAACAGCACAGATTCCTTAAGACAGCGTCCTGCCCGGGGTTTCCAAAACACAATCCTGAATCTTTCAATTCAAAGTCCCGGCGAACCAGGATTTGGATCAAAGAGCGTTTAAAATGGTAAGGGCACATCCTCTATACTTCAGGTCTCCATGGAGCCTGTGTACTGTTTGAGGGCTCTTCCTTACAATGCTGGAGCAAGCATACGCTACGAGGGCACAATCCCTTCCCGTTCTATACTTCTCTTGGATCCAAATGATCGAAGAAATAGGGATCAAAGAGTGTCCGAGACATTAAGGGCATATTCCTCCTTATGTTCGGTAACACCGGAGCAAGCAATCGCCACAGGGGTATCGTCCCTCCCCGTGCTATGCTTCCCACGGATCCGAATGATCAAGGTAATGGGGATCAAAGAGTGTTCAAGACATTAAGGGCATTCTCCTCCTTATATTCGGTAACACTGGAGTAAGCAATCGCCACGGTGGTATCATCCCTCCCCGTACTATGCTTCTCACGGATCCATTATTTAGGTAGATGAGGATCAGAGAGTGTTCGAAACATTAAGGGCATTTTCCTCCTTATGTTCGGTAACACTGGAGTAAGCAATCGCCACAGGGGTATCATCCTCCCCGTGTTATGCTTCTCATGGATCCGAATGATCAAGGTAATGGGGATCAAAGAGTGTTCGAGACATTAAAGGTATTCTCCTCTTTATGTTCGGTAACACTGGAGTAAGCAATCGTCACGGGGGTATCATCCCTCCCTGTGCTATGCTTCTCACGGATCCATTAATCAGGTAGGTGAGGATCAGAGAGTGTTCGAAACATTAAGGGCATTTTCCTCCTTATGTTCGGTAACACTGGAGTAAGCAATCGCCACGGGGGTATCATCCCTCCCCATGCTATGCTTCTCTTGGATCCATTAATCAGGTAGGTGAGGATCAGAGAGTGTTCGAAACATTAAGGGAATTTTCCTCCTTATGTTCGGTAACATTGGAGTAAGCAATCGCCATGGGGGTATCATCCCTCCCCATGCTATGCTTCTATTGGATCCATTAATTAGGTAGGTGAGGATCAGAGAGTGTTTGAAACAATAAGGGCATTTTCCTCCTTATGTTTGGTAACACTGGAGTAAGCAATCGCTACGGGGGTATCATCCATCCCCGTGCTATGCTTCTCTTGGATCCATCGGGTAGGCAAAACATATGGTAACGCATTCCTTACGTTTGTATCTCCCAAACTGGTCAGGCATGTTATCCTACGGTGGCACTCCCTCCCCGTGATTACCATCCCGGAATGTCCCCGGTACATATAAGTTGTGGGGTAGTTGTGTTCCGGCTGTTGCGAAGAGCTCTCGTGCTCCTTTATACCTCTTCCCCTTGATGTGGTCTTGATCTTTGATAGTGGAGTGAGTTAGGTCGGATTGTCTATGCCCGGGATTTTTATGGTAGCACTTTGTGATCGGTATATCATGGGTTTGATGCCTAGACCTTTGATCATCCCTTCGTATCGAGTATGTCCCCGGAATTTTGAATATGGCTTTTAATTTTAATTAGAAGAGTGGGTGGATTTTTTGAAAAGAGAAAGTTTTATTCATATTCGGGGACATACTGCCCTTCTTACAGCTCTCTGCGGGACATTTCGAGAAAGGCTTTACATTGAGCTCCTAATCCTTGTCGGGTTGCTACAAAAATAAAGAATCTACTAAAAGTATTTTCTTAACATCTCGGTGTTCCAGGGTTTCTTTAATCGCGTGTCGTCCAGATGTTCTAAGATGTAGACCCCTGGCCTTACCACCTCTGAAATTTTATAGGGCCCTTCCCACTTGGCTCCTAACGAGCCTTCTTCCGGCCTTCGAGTGTTCAGAGTGACTCTTCTTAATACCAGGTCGCCTGGGAGAAAGACGCAAGTTCGAACTTTTTTGTTGTAGAAGCGGGCCATCCTTTGTTGATAAACTGCTATCCTCATGGCTGACTTCTCTCTTTCTTCCTCGATCAGGTCGAGGTGGCTTCTGATAAGCTCTTCATTCTTTCCGCTCTCAAAATGAAGGACCCTGTCGGTAGTTATTCCGGTCTCTACTGGAATAACTGCTTCACACCCGTATGATAAGGAAAACGAGGTCTCCCATGTAGAATCTTTATAGGTCGTCCGGTGTGCCCATAGTACTTCTGGTAATTCTTTGACCCATAAGCTCTTGCAAGATCCGAGCTGAGCTTTAAGATTTGCCTTGATGGTTTTGTTTGCTGCCTCAATCTGTCCGTTTGACTTGGAGTGGGCTGGTGAGACGAACCTTAAGGCGATCTGGAGGTCTTCGCAGAGTTTCCTGAATCCCTTGCTATCGAACTGTTTTCCGTTGTCGGTGACGAAAGCCCATGGGATTCCGAACCTGCAGATAATATTCTTCTTCAAAAACTTTGTGGCCTTCTTCTCTGTGATGGTGGATAGGGGTTCGGCCTCCACCCATTTGGTGAAATAGTCTATGGCCACAATGGCGTACTTCGCCTATCCACGTCCCTTTGGCATTGGTCCGATGATATCTAGTCCCCACTGAGTGAATGACCAGGGACTGGACATGGTGGTTAACTGCTCTACTGGCTGGTGGTGAATATTGGCATTCTTCTTGCATCCTTCGCATTTTCGGGCTATTCTCATGTCGTCCTGATGCATAGTTGGCCAATAGAACCCTTACCTTAAAGCTTTAAAGGCCATCGATTGTCCTCCGGCGTGACTCCCACAGATGCCCACGTGAATTTCCCTGAGTACATAATCAGCCTCTTCTTCCGCTAAACATCTTAGGAGGGGTATTGTGTGGCCCCTCCGGTAGAACACTCCTTCGATCAGTAAGAACTTGGTGCTTTTGAATTTTAGTTTCCTGGCTTCCTTTTTGTCCTCGGGTGTCTCCCCTGTTTCCAAATATTTCTTAATTGGCTGTATCCACGAGGTTTTGTCTTCCTCATCCAATAATTTTACTTCGAGTTCTCCCACGCTCTTTTCTCGGAGGCAGATTAGAGGGACTATTCTGGGGTTCTCTGATTTTATCGAAGATGCGAGCCGTGCCAAGGAGTCTGCCTTACAGTTGTCTTCTCGACTGATTTGCTCAAATTGTATGTTCCCCATTCTTCCCACCAACCTTTTTACTTCAGCCAAGTAGGCTATCATACTCGGCTCCCTGGCTTGGAATTCGCCTTTCAGCTGCTGAACAGCTAGCTGAGAGTCACTTCTTATTACTACGTCGTGGACTCCTACCACCGCGCATAGCCTAAGACCGACCAGAATTTCCTCATACTCTGCCTCATTGTTTGTGGCCTCGAAGGCGAATCTAAGGGCGAACAATACCTCTTCACCTTTGTCGCTTTTCAGTATGATTCCAGCTCATTTGCCTTGTGAGCTGGCAGATCCGTCTACTGACATCTCCCATTTGCCTTCCCCCACAGTCAAGATCTGGGGTTCTGTGAACTCTGCGACAAAATCTGCCAAAGCCTGCCCTTTTACTGTTACCCTTGGGAGGTAAGAAATGTCGTGTTCACTTAACTCCACCGACCACTTCATTAGCCTGCCCGAAACTTCTGGTTTTTGTAGAATCTATCTCAGAGGATAATCGGTGTAAACCCCAATAGGATGAGCTTGGAAGTATGGTCGTAATTTCCGGGCTGTAGTAATCAATGACAGGGCGACCAGTTCATGTACCAGATATCGGGTCTCAGCATCTAACAGAGCTTTGCTGACATAATATACTGGCCTTTTGACATTAGCGACCTCTTGTACCAGCACCGAGCTTACTGCGTGCTCTGATACAGGTAAGTACAAGTATAAGGTTTCTCTCGGGAGTGGCTTTGCTAGAAGCGGGGGCTGTGTTAGGTATTGTTTTAACTGTAGTAAAACTTCCTCGCATTTCGGCGTCCAGTCGATTTCCTTTTTGGCTTTCTTGATGACTTTGAAGAAATGGTGGCACTTGTCTGTTGCTCGGGAGATGAATCGGTTGAGCGCGACCAATCTTCCGGTTTGACTTTGCACTTCTTTTACCATCTTGGGATACTTTAAGTCCAATACGGCTTGGATCTTCTGTGGATTGGCTTCTATGCCTCGGGAGCTTACCATGTAACCCAAAAACTTCCATGAGGCTACTCCGAAAGCATATTTCTCCAGGTTGAGCTTTAAATTGTGTTTCCTTATTAATTCGAAGGTTTTCCTTAGATCGGTCACGTGGCATTCTGGCTCTTTGGACATTGTTATCATGTCGTCAACATATACCAACATTGATGTGCCAATGAGCGGTTTGAAAATTTTGTTGACCAGCCTTTGAAAGGTTGCCCCTGCATTCTTCAGCTCGAAGGGCATTACTTTATAACAGTAGAGCCCCTGGTCGGTGACAAAAGTTGTTTTTTTCCTCGTCCGAATGGTGCATCTTGACCTGGTTGTATCCTGAGAAGACATCCATAAAGCTTAGCAGTCCCTGGCAGGCTGTTGTATCTACTAGTTGATCTATGTTTGGCAGTGGGAAGCTGTCTTTCGGGCATGCCTTGTTCAGGTCGGTGAAATCCACACACATCCTCCACTTTTCGTTTGACTTCTTCACCAGTACCATGTTTGATACCCACTCCAGGTATTTTAATTCTCTGATAAAACCATCTTTCAATAATTTGTCCACCTCGGTCGCTACTGCCCTGCACCATTCCTGATTGAAGGTTCTTCTTTTCTTCTTGACTGGCTTGTGTGACGGGTTTACTGCGAAGTGGTGATTGATGAATTTCAGATCAATCCCGGGTATGTCGTCGTGCCCCCATGCGAAGACGTCCGGGGTACTCCTTTAGACACCTCAGCAGGCCGTGTTTCAGGGTTCCGTCTAAGTTTCCCCCAATTTTTATGCTCTTCCCGGGTCCGAAGAGTTCTATCCCTTCCAATTCTTCAATCGCTCCTAGCCGGCAGCTTTGTTTGGCCGAGGACCCGGGTCCCCACTTTCTTCTTCTCCTTCTTCATTCTCCTGCCTTTTCCTGGTACCTACTTCAATGCATAGGGTTTCTCGTGAGAGAGTGACAAAACAGCTGCGGGCTACTTTCGGACTCCCGCATACGATTTCGATTCCTTCCCTGGTGGGGAATTTCAGCTTTAGGTAATAGCAGGACATCGCGGCTTTTGTCTTCATCATGAAAGGCCGGCCGACAATGACTTGGTAACTACTGTGAAATTTATCATGATCGTCCGGGTTCTGGGGTGAGTCCCGATCGTCATGGCCAATTGTATCCTTCCCAGTGGGACGACCGTTGAGCCCCCGAAGCCGTATAGGGGGGTGCCGTCATCGGTTAGAGTTACATACTCCATTCCCAGGCCTTCTAAAGCTTCTTTAGAGATTATGTCTACTACACTTCCGGGATCTACCAAGATTCTGTCCACCTCTGAGTCGCCGATTGTTGCCTTGATTATTAATGCATCGTCTTGGGGGAAACTCACCCCTCGAGGATCCTCTTCAGTGAACATGATGGGTACCGTTTGACCTCCTCGTAGTACCGAGGACCATTCTATTTCCAGCACCTCCGTCCCCCGAGCTCGGCTATAATTGTTTCTTGACCGGTTAGAGTCTCCGGCCAGTGTCTTCCTGTTGAGTTTCAATCAAGTCCCAAGGATCACAAACATGCATAAAAACGAGTAGAATACACAAAGGAGTAAGGCGGAATACATACTCACATTGATGGGTTTGATGCTAGGAAGAACAAGTTGCGTTTTTGCTCCTTGTTGGTGCTCGGTTTGGCCTCCAAAAACAGCAGGGGCTGCTCGGTTTTGGTCCTTCTTGTCTCTCCAAGATTCGGCCATTGAAGACTCCATTGAAGGTTCAAGCTTCAAGCTTTCCAAGCTCACAAATTCGTTTCCCTATCACCATAATATAACCCATGTATGTGTGCTAGCACTTAGATCTTGTAACAAGATCATTAGCTTCTCAATTTTTGTGTGAAAACCAGGAAAAAATGGAAGAGAATCGGTCACCATGACCGTGAGAAGAGAGAAGAGGTTTTTGGCTCCAAAAGCTAAAAACGTATGTTGTCATTCAAGAGAGAGAGAAGACCGGAAATTTATGGTGAGGAAAAAGAAAAAATGTAATATATATTATTCATTTATTTTCCAAAAATAAATAAAACAAATATATACCAAACCTTTTCATATTCCAAAAAGTCAAAAAACAAAAAGCAAATAATGCTTTTCACCTTTTACCCATCACTTCTACTTTTTACATCAAGTCACTTTATTAAAGTGACAACTTGTCATGTCACATCACTCAAAGTGACAAGTGATTTGACAATTGATGCGACTAGTGATTTGACGCTTGATGTGACTTGCGTGCCGCGCTCGAATTCGAAATGCGAACGCGCTCGCAATCAATCTCGGGGTCGGGTTTGCTAATTCCAAATTAACAAATTTTCCGTCGCGTCGTAATTAAATGATTACGCCTAGCGAATTCACTATTCACGTCGCTAACGAATTAATTCTAAATTAATTCGTTCGCCCGAATTAAAATCTAATTTTAATTCCGCGTCGAAATCCAATTTCTTATAATATATCAAATATAGTATTTTATCGATTAATTCCAAATTAATCGTTCTCTCTTTAATTAATATTTTATCCCAGATAAAATATCTCCGCAATTAATCCCAGGTTAATTTTCTCTCTCTTCCAATTAATCCCAGATTAATTAAAGTGCGAGTTATACATCATCGGTGAATCTTCAGGAAGCGACCCATGAGATCTCCGGATATGTTGGCAGTAAATACGGTCGTCGGATTATCCGAACACGTAAGTACCTCGTACTACGTTCATACCGGTTTACAAGACAAGGTTGGCTTCTAGCAAAGCGCCATGCCTACCCAATTCTCCAGAAATATTCTTACAGGAATATATAGATCTGTATCAAGCGTAGTATACCGTAGTATTGTATATATTGGCCCAGTATCGGATAGTCACGTGCTAGGGCTGGGGCTGGATAAGTGTCTGCCCCATCCGAAGCACATGTCGGATGTCTGGTAACTAGTCTCTATAATCGGATATGCATGACCTAGTCATAACATCCCGATGGTTGCGCAACACTTAAGAGCACTAGTACCGTATCTAGCGTGAGTACCGTATCCAGCGTGACATCATCTCCAATATGACTGAAGTGATACTTCCGTCTTGACATCACACCCAATACACTACGACTCTCTGATAAACCCAGAAGTGGTGTACACAGAACCGGTTAAAGCCCTGTACCACCAAGACCAAAGTCTATCGATTATCGTAAGTATTAGCGATGTAATTCTCAGGTTAAGACCATACACACCTACATTGATTTCGGCCACCCATAGACACATAGTCATAATACCAATGGAATTCCGATGGGTCTATCCAGAGCGAAACTGTTTCCCGTACCATCGGTGAAACACAACCTCCTATCGCACTTGCATAAGTATCCAATACTTAAATATATGAGAACTATGTCGTCGTGCCCTCACAACGCGCACAAGTGCAATACTAGCCTATTCCGCATTATCGATTTCCTGTCTCGATAATACTCCGGCTAGGGATATTTAATGATTAATCCTTAGGGATTGATACTGTCTCATATCATCTCAATCCAGGAACTAATCATATGGACCTCTCTTCATTTATTCATTTATGGTGATTTAATCACAAATGATGAGAGTGCAATTTCCTTGTCACATAGTTAATTTGTACAACAACACCGTGACCTGTACAAATAGTGACGCTATGGGTCATATTATCCAACAATCTCCCACTTGGCACATAGCCAGTCACTCGAGTGTTCCACACCCGAACTATGTACGGTTCGCTCAAATTGCTGAGGAAAGGTTTTCGTCAGCGGATTTGCTTAATTATCGTCTGACCCGATTTATTCGATCATCACATCGCCACGATGTATGATCCGAACGAATCAGATGAATAGTTGAAGTATTTATCTGGATCGTCGATGAGAGCTTTAATTCCTAAGCCTGTGTTGACGCCTAGCTCAGCTGCTAAAAGAACTATATCTAATCTAATTAGATTTATTATTGATCCAAATGGCTTCTATTGCTGCCTCAGCTGCAGCAATAATCCGCATTTGTTGTTAATTCGGCAACAGTTATCTTGCTCGGAATATTTCCAGTTTACTATCCCGTTATGCAAACTTTATAGTACCGCAGTATTTACCGGTTTGGAAACTTGCAGCAGTGATCCCAGTCACTTCAAGTTCTCCATCTCCATAGTTTAAGACAACATCTTTAGTTCTCTCAGATACTAACAGATGTTCTTAATCTTCAATCCAGTGACTATCACTTGGATTGACCCAATTGTGACTTCATATGCTCGAAGCGTATGAGACACCAATACAAGTACATTTTAAATGTACAATTTCCAGAGAGTGTTAACCAACTCCAAATCTATCCCAGCAGATCTTTATTCCTCGAATAAAGGTTGTTACTCCCCAGAATTCTACGGAGAATTTCTATTGAAAGCCAAGCTTTCATCAATTGCTTTATGGGAATTTCATTGTTAGTGCCCTCCCACTAACCTCCTTATATACACAAGAATTATTTCGTTTTGAGTCAAATCATAAACTATTATGATTATTTCAAAACGTCAGTTCCAAGAACCTTATGCTTGTTTCAATCCAAACATGGATCGAATAACCTGCAAACCTTGTTTATCGGTTATACAAAATCGTCAGGATGTTATAAGCATCCTCTAAAAGGTTTCCTTTTCAGGAAAGCGATTTTGATCTGCAACTGACACATTTCATAAATGAAATATGCAGTTATCAACAAGCATCTTCAAAATGGATTTACCATGGCAACAGGTAAAAGGTTGAACCGTTATTAACACAATGTTGATAACGATACATTTCCGTCAAAAGCCCAGTTTTGAACGTTGGTATGTTGCCTTCCATGTATGTCTTCCCTGAAGACGTTTAATGTACCAATAGGCACAATGCCTTGTGGTACAACAACTAGTATCCAAAATAGTTGTTATACATGGAATCCATTTCGGATTCATGGCACTTTGCCGTAATATGGAGTCGATACCTCGTATCACTTCCTCAAAACGTGGTCGGTGGATATACCTTCATAAGATTGACATCTTTATGAGGTTAGATCAGAAACCCATAACCTAGGTTGTTTTCTGACTCTATCCGATCTACACAGTTCTTGTGTATTCGAAGATTAATGGTACAGTTTCATCATTGATGAACTATTTGTGTTCCATTAAGGACTTCGTGCCTTGAACAGTATTACTCCGATTTTCATCGAGTATCACTATCCTCCACTGACCACTGCATATCGGTATTTCTCTCAGGAAAACCGTATGGTGAGCAACAATCACATTGTTCTCATGTGAGATTTATAAGTACTATACTTATGGTTTCCCTTAGGATAACCTATATTGGCACTTATCCAATTTGGGTCTTTTAGTTTGGTATCATCCAAACGTTATGCCTGGCATACCCAAATTATCAGGAATGAGAAACCTCGTTTCTTTCCTGTTCATATCCTATATGACATATGTCAAACAGATTTATATGGAACCTTATTCTAAATAAGTTTTGCACTGATAATACATATCCTTTAGAAGGAAATAGTAGCTCAGAGTGACTCGTGATTAGCCTTATCATGTCTAACATGATTCGGTTAATCCGTTCGGACACACCGTCTAACTGACGTGTCTCGGGAGGAGTCCTCATATGAAAGAATACCGTACTCTTTCATGTATGTATGAAACTTACTGCTTAAGTATTTTCCATTACGGTCTTACCGTGGCGGAATAATACTATAGCCGATCTGTTTTATTTACTTCGTGTCGAAACTCTAAAAGTTTCTGATTTGTGTTCTTCAAAAGAAACACATAACCATAACGTGATGCCACATCCGTTAAGGTCACGAAATATTCATATCTACATCTAGCCTAGCTAGACATGGGCCCACTTACTTACTTCATGAATAGGGCTAATAGATCGGTGGCCCTTTTACTATTACCAAGTAAATAGTATTTTAGGTACTTTACCTAATAAACTAGATTCGCAGACCTTATTTGAATAGTCAAACCAGTCCTAGTACCCACTCTTCAAAAGTGTGGATATACGAGTCTCGTTAAATTGTGTCCTAGACAACAATGCCACAAATAAGTCTCTATTGATCAAATCAATTTGAGCTATTTATTTGTCATTTTATATGTTTGAGATTTTATTTATATTCAAAATATAAATTCTGTTATTTACATCTAATGTATTTATCTCAGTATCATCTTTATATAATAAAACACCTCAGTGTTCTATAATATAAAGGTTTTATCCGCAACGGATTAAACACTGATATAGAGATAATGTCTCTAGTCAAACTAGTTACATTATAACAGTTCCTAATTCAAGTACATACCCGAAGGGTAGTTCCTAAACTTAGGTATCTACGTTCGAAACAGCGACTTTCGTCCCGTTTCCGATTCGCAGAGAAATCTCGGCTTGAAGTCAATATCCTGCTCAAAGCAGATTCTGAACATCAATACATATATTTTATGTACCACACTAAGTATTTAAAATCTAATTTTAATACTAGCCGTGAACATAACTAAGACAAAAATTTTTAAAGTAAGAGCCTTGCCCTTTCTTTAATTCCTTCGTGTCTGCCATATCCAAATGGTAGTCACTTTGGGATATGTCAATTATCCTTTCAATATTTCAGAAACCTTTGGCCAAGCCTTGGGTTTCGGAATATCGAAACGATGTGTACCTCGTGCTACATGCCCAATTGCAAAATTTGACTTTATCTCCTCTAGAATAGTCAATTAATTCTCCAAGAATTATAAATTGCAATTTTAATACTTCTTAAATCTAAAATTAGATTTATGACAAGTATATTAAATTAAGCATTAAAGTCATCATCACATAAATCTTCCAAAGATATTATGCTCTACTTATTTTGCTTAATTTTGGGCTTAAGGTATAATAAGTTATTTTATCAAATAAAGTAACCTATTATTTATTCCCAATTTGAAAATTAAATCATTTAAAATATTTCAATCCCAGATTATATTTTAAATATCCAACTTTTCAATTTTATCTTGATTACAATAGTCCAAATTTAATCAACGATTAGTGGTACTATATATATTATAATGATTATAATAGTCCAACTATATAATCAAATATAATCCAAATTAATTAACCTCAATTACATTGATTACTATAATCCAATTATAAAATCAACTGTAAACTGAAATTAATTAATTCAAATATATTGATTAATATAATCCAATTATATATAATCAAGTATAATACAGTCCAACTGTTTATTAAAACAACAATTTAAATATTAGTCTAACTAACATTTAATCTAATGACGAAATAATTTAAATGAGCGCGTATGGCGAGTAATTGAACGAGTATTGCAAATTCAATTCTTACCTCCCACTATTTTCGTCGAGTCTCTAACCCTCTGTCGAGTACTCGGGAAACCGTGTTTCCTAGTGGGCTAGGATCCCGTTAAATATCACACAATCTTGACTTTGGCCAACAAATTGTATGATAATTAACTAGGTAGATCTCGAAGATCAATTGGATCTTATCCAACTCCTAGATCCAGTAGGTGGACATCCAAGTCCCAAACATATATCTTATATATGCCTATACATCAAATGTATACCCTAACCTTTTTCCTCTGAATCAACTAGGCCTTGGCTTTGGCACAACAAACCTAGTGATCCCAGTCAAGCGCGGACCCATTGACATGGAAGCTTCGTAATCAATGTCAATGGACAAGAAGTGGTCTTGACTTTGGCCAACAAACCACAACTTGGACACGACACGATATGGAACAAAGCCTCGTGATTAAAACACATCTTTGAGGGACAAGGGCTTGACTTTGGCCAACAACCCCTGCCAATCTCGGATCTTGAGTAAGAATCACTCAATGGAAGGAAAAACACTTGATATTTTATGAGGGTTTTTAGCGTGCAAATTGGCTACCAATTTATTATCTTTGTTAAGGTCTCATCATCATACACCCTTAAACATGCATTCTAAACACATAATAAAGCGCATATGATAAAATAATAATGATATGCGGATGGATACTTTACATTGATCCTAGATCAAATCTCTCACTTTCTCTCTCCAGCTAGCACAAATATTTCTTCTACCCGTTACACTACACTTCTAAAGAAACCTCATATACATAGAGGGGAATAGGTCAGAAGAGAATACAAAGAATAAGAGATAAGGCTGGACACGCAGGTCCAATTTAATAAATCAAATTTATTACAATTTCCAAAATCGCCCCACCCAGCTAATATCCATCCGATATTCATTATTCAAACATCACAACCATGTATTCATACAAGCATGTTATCAATCAATCTAATCAAATTAATTAATCTTGATAATTAGTGATCATCCAATCTTCAAACAAAGATTTGATTTTGTTCGAGTCAAACTCGTATTGCGAACACGTACTCAAAGTACGATTTCTACGAATTAAATTAAATTACATGATTAAATCCAATTTAATACGTATTTAATTCTAATTCATTATTTATTCCAAATTAAATATTACACTTTATAAAATAAACCTTTACGACTTAAATTCCAAATTTAATCGTTACGGGTCTCAAAGCCCGATTAATATCCAATATTAATTTAATTAAAGTCTAATGGGCTTTTAATTAATTTCTTGAGGCGTGGACTTTTGGTCAACTCGGGTCAAACCCGCAACCAAAGTCCAATCCGGGAGTTACCCCATAAGCCCATAAATTAATTTAGGCCCATTAGGCCCAATTAAACGTTAAAGGTTCATTAGTCGCATTTGGGCCTTTTGGAAGCGGTTTTGGGCCTAATTGGATCCAACCAATTTTGGCCTAAACCAACTTTGTACAACAAAGTCCAATAAACCCAATAACAACTTAAAAAGCCCAAATCCAATTTTAGCCCAATAATTTAATTCCAAAATTCCAAATTTTCCAATTAAATTACCTAAAGTGTATAGCATTATTAATTGCCCAAATCAAAGTTTCCAAAACATCAAATTTGTCCATTTAATCATGCTTAACATCAATTAATCATGTCCAACATAATTAAATCAAAATCAAACCCAATATCATGCTTCAAGTGTCTCGGCCAAAGGGGAAAAATATGCCCAAATCAAATTCAATCCAATTGAACCCAATCAAACATAAATTCAACATCCCCAAATGATTTCCAGTCATCCAATGAACAAAAAATCAAAAATCCAAGACATTAGGGCACTTGCCAAATTCGGCCATCACAAGCAAATTGGGGAAAAATTGTTCCAAACATTTTTCATCAAATTGATCTAATCAATCATCAATTAAACAATTTAAGCATTCTAAATCATCCAATTTCATTAAACATGCTCAAAATCAAGTTTACCCAAATTTGTCATGCCCAAAATTTGGGGAAAAATGGATCCAACCAAATTTCATGAAATTGATTATGCACAACATCAATTCAACCTCATTCAAGCATACTATACTAAACAATTTAATCATTTGATGCTCAAATTGAGTTTACCCAAATTAAAGTTTTGGCCAACATTAAGCAAATTGGGGAAAATCAATCCAATCAATTTTTCTTCAAATTGATTACATATAACTCTAATTTAATCATATACAAGCATTCTTAAACAAACAATTTGTCAAAATCATGCTTAAATCAAAAAGCCCCAAATTTTGCTCAAGAACCCTAATTCGTTTTTATGCAACCAATAGCTCAAGATACCATTGTTGAGTTTCAATCAAGTCCCAAGGATCACAAACATGCATAAAAACGAGTAGAATACACAAAGGAGTAAGGAGGAATACATACTCACATTGATGGGTTTGATGCTAGGAAGAACAAGTTGCATTTTTGCTCCTTGTTGGTGCTCGGTTTGGCCTCCAAAAACAGTAGGGGCTGCTCGGTTTTGGTCCTTCTTGTCTCTCCAAGATTCGGCCATTGAAGACTCCATTGAAGCTTCAAGCTTCAAGCTTTCCAAGCTCACAAATTCGTTTCCCTATCACCATAATATAACCCATGTATGTGTGCTAGCACTTAGATCTTGCAACAAGATCATTAGCTTCTCAATTTTTGTGTGAAAACCAGAAAAAAAAATGGAAGAGAATCTGTCACCATGACCGTGAGAAGAGAGAAGAGGTTTTTGGCTCCAAAAGCTAAAAACGTATGTTTTCCTTCAAGAGAGAGAGAAGACCGAAAAT
Source organism: Zanthoxylum bungeanum (assembly GCA_019454045.1). Lineage (NCBI taxonomy): Eukaryota > Viridiplantae > Streptophyta > Magnoliopsida > Sapindales > Rutaceae > Zanthoxylum > Zanthoxylum bungeanum. The sequence goes on from SKCR01042597.1 coordinate 65,142, forward strand.
TGATGGTGAGGAAAAAGAAAAAATGTAATATATATTATTCATTTATTTTCCAAAAATAAATAAAACAAATATATACCAAACCTTTTCATATTCCAAAAAGTCAAAAAACAAAAAGCAAATAATGCTTTTCACCTTTTTACCCATCACTTCTACTTTTTACATCAAGTCACTTTATTAAAGTGACAACTTGTCATGTCACATCACTCTAAGTGACAAGTGATTTGACAATTGATGCGACTAGTGATTTGACGCTTGATGTGACTTGCGTGCCGCGCGCGCTCGAATTCGAAATGCGAACGCGCTCGCAATCAATCTCGGGCTCGGGTTCGCTAATTCCAAATTAACGAATTTTCCGTCGCGTCGTAATTAAATGATTACGCCTAGCGAATTCACTATTCACGTCGCTAACGAATTAATTCTAAATTAATTCGTTCGCCCAAATTAAAATCTAATTTTAATTCCGCCTCGAAATCCAATTTCTTATAATATATCAATATATTATTTTATCGATTAATTCCAAATTAATCGTTCTCTCTCTTAATTAATATTTTATCCAGATAAAATATCTCCGCAATTAATCCCAGATTAATTTTCTCTCTCTTCCAATTAATCCCAGATTAATTAAAGTGCGAGTTATACATCATCGGTGAATCTTCAGGAAGCGACCCATGAGATCTCCGGATATGTTGGCAGTAAATACGGTCGTCGATTATCCGAACACGTAAGTACCTCCTACTACGTTCATACCGGTTTACAAGACAAGGTTGGCTTCTAGCAAAGCGCCATGCCTACCCAATTCTCCAGAAATATTCTTACAGGAATATATAGATCTGTATCAAGCGTAGTATACCGTAGTATTGTATATATTGGCCCAGTATCGGATAGTCACGTGCTAGGGCTGGGGCTGGATAAGTGTCTGCCCCGTCCGAAGCACATGTCGGATGTCTGGTAACTAGTCTCTATAATCGGATATGCATGACCTAGTCATAACATCCCGATGGTTGCGCAACACTTAAGAGCACTAGTACCGTATCCAGCGTGACATCATCTCCAATATGACTGAAGTGATACTTCCGTCTTGACATCACACCCAATACACTACGACTCTCTGATAAACCCAGAAGTGGTGTACACAGAACCGGTTAAAGCCCTGTACCACCAAGACCAAAGTCTATCGATTATCGTAAGTATTAGCGATGTAAGTCTCAGGTTAAGACCATACACACCTACCTTGATTTCGGCCTCCCATAGACACATAGTCATAATACCAATGGGATTCTGAGGGGTCTATCCAGAGCGAAGCTGTTTCCCGTACCATCGGTGAAACACAACCTCCTATCGCACTTGCATAAGTATCCAATACTTAAATATATGAGAACTATGCTGTCGTGCCCTCAAAACGCACAAGTGCAATACTAGCCTATTCCGCATTATCGATGTCTTGTCTCGATAATACTCCGGCTAGGGATATTTAATGATTAATCCTTCGGGATTGATACTGTCTCATATCATCTCAATCCAGGAACTAATCATATGGACCTCTCTCATTTATTCATTTATGGTGATTTAATCACAAATGATGAGAGTGCAATTCCTTGTCAACATAGTTAATTTGTACAACAACATCGTGATCTGTACAAATAGTGACGCTATGGGTCATATTATCCAACATTTCCCCCCGGCGATGATGTTTACCTGTCGGCTTCGTGCCCTCTGTCTGGCCGCCATAGCTTCATGGTCAATGTAATTATTTAAGTACTCATTTCGTGCTAGGTCTTTCATCTGTTCCCGCAAATCCTTGCACTCGTCCGCTGTATGTCCCCTCAGATTATGATGTATGCAATAAGATTTCTTATTCCTTTTATCTGGGGGAAATCTCCTGAGGTCGGGTTCTATCAAGAGGCTTTTTCCTTGTATCTCCATGATGATCTGCCCTAGTGGCTTGCTTAGGGGAATATATGCTTATTCCCGGACTACGTGGTTTACTCGGGTCGGGACTCCTCTTTCCTGGTCATTCTGAGGCATTGGTTTGAATTCCTTACGTCTCGGGAGGAGTTTTTTGAACTCCCTGTCTGGCTGGTGGGGGGACTATGCCCTTGTCGTCCTCTCTCTGACAGGTGTCCCCCTCCGGGAGATCTTTTCTTCGTTTTCTAACGAGACTAACTTTCGGGCTACTTCCGGAGCAGTAGCATAATCTGGTGTATCCTGGATCCTTAGGTGAGTCCACAGTTTTCCGACCCTTAAGGCTCCTTTTAAACTTTCTAAGGCCTCAAGGGGCTCATATCCTCCGACTTCGAGTACCATATTGTGGTGCCTCTCAATGAAAGTTTTTAGGGGCTCGTCCTCTCCTTGCTTCATGAGTCTCAACTCTCCAATTTTCTTTTTAGGGACGCAGGCCCCCTTGAAGTGCCGAATGAACGACTTTTTAAGTTGCGTGAAGCTTCCGATGCTCTCCGGGGCCAGACTTCTGTACCATAGGATGGCGGATCCGCCCAAGGTCAGAGGGAATACTTTTCAGATGGCATCTCCTACTTCTCCTTGGACTTCCATTAATAGGACAAAGCTCTCAATATGGGATTTCGGGTCGGTATGACCCTTGTAGGGCATCATGGTCGGCATGTTGAATCGTCTCGGGAACTTTGCCGACCTTATTTCTTATGTGAGGGGAGAATCCTCCTCATTCTCCCGGGTATCTTCTACATTAGTCTTGAGGTTTACCCCCATTTGGCCATCTCTTTTTTTAGCCAAGACTTCATCTCGCTACTTGTGCTGCCATGTCGCTTTCTATGCCCCTCTTCGCGTCTATTGCCCTGGGTGCGGTGCTCCTTATGCTTTGAAGTTTCCCGCACATTCTCGCCATACTCCCTGTTTTTTCCTCTGGAGTCGCGGAGGCTATTATATGAGGAATCTGGTGATTGTCTTCCTTCTTCTTCTTCCCATGTGTCCTCTATTTGTGAATCTTTTTCTACGACTATGGATTTTATCCCGTAGGGACCCTTCCTCCTGGGTTCATCGTCTTCACTCATATCCGCATTCTATTTACCTTCTGCTTTTTCACCTCTTCTTCGGCTGGTTCCGGCTTCCGGTCTCTTGTTGTTCATCCCTTCCATTCTCTCCAGTCGATCTATCATGGATTTCATGCTTTCTTCAATCTTTTTCATCTAGTTCGTAGCTGGACTCCCTGATGACTGATGATTTCCGCCTTCTGACATTGTCTTTTTCGTGAACTTCTTTTTATCGTAAAACTCCCAACAGACGGCGCCAACTGTTGACGGCAGATTTTGGTCTCAGGGTAATTTGGGAAGATTACTCCCGAGACAGTCATCCCTCAATAGTGAATTTTTTTGGTTGTGTGGGAACCAAAGGCAAATGTAGAAGACAGACAAATGCACCAATCAACAAGGAGATTTAACGTGGTTCGGCGGATCAGGTCCAACCTACGTCTATGAAAAAAAACGGGATGATACTTTTATTGCTCAGATACGCTTATCTGATATCTCTTATGTTTACAAGCTTGATCGCAATGATCTTTCTATTGATTCTGATGCCCCTTAAGCATACTCTACCCTCCTATATATAATAGTGCAGAAATCATATTCCTTCTTTTACAAGGGTTTCCTATTCGAATTAATCTTCTTCTTCCACAAGGATTCCTAATTTAAAACTACTTTTACTTCTCTTGTCCTATTAAGACACTGATTCATCAATTCTCCCATGAAAGTAGGATAATTTGTCATCTTATCCGAGAAAATAGGATGCCTTATCTTCCTGAGCACGCCTCGCTATCTGGTCGGTCTTCATGAGGTCGGTCATGATAGTCTTTTGAACTGAGAATGCTTCTGTCGATCTGATAATGCCCGGTCATCCGAGCCAAAGTGGTCGGTCACCAATCATCAAGTGCTCGGTCTCTACCTGTTGGCTTTATAACACTCATGTGGTTGGGTCGGCATTAATGATCTCGATCAAGAAGGCAATTACCCTTTTTACCCCTGCCGTTCTCCTTAAATAACATAGGATCTGGAAACACCATCAACCACATATATTGTTATTTAATTACTTTGACTTTTGAAAATCAAATGGTGTATATGTTTTTCAGAAATTCATTTAGCAATCATTAAGTAACAAAACACAACTCTCTCTTCCTCTCATCTCTCTCTTCTTCACACGCCCAAGGGGCTAAAATTTTCTGGTTTATGTTTTGCAAAAACCGTGAGATGGGAAGCAAGAGTGCTTGGTTTTTGTGGCAAAAATCAAGAGAGCTAGCACTCTGAGAGACATGCAAAGATGATAGGGAAGTCCACCCATGAGCCGGGAATCGTTCGACGAAGATTGGAGCTTGACGAATGACCAAAACCGAGCCAAACCAATGAACTACACACAGCCACTGCCGTGAGCTTCACAGTGAGCAGAATTCATTTTGTTCATTGCCGCGTCGCTCAACCGATCGATGTGAGTATTCTGCAACTCCCTCGTATGTATTAACATGTGTTTCATGCTTGTTTATTGATCCTTGGGACCTTAGTAAACTCCAACAATGGTATCAGAGCAAGGAAAAACATGAAATTGATTTAGGGCTTAAATTTTGGGTAAACTTGATTTTGAGCATGTATAATGAAGTTGGATGAATTAGTATGCTTAAATGGGTTTTAATTGATGATTGATTGGATCAATTTGATTAAAATTTGTTTGGAACATTTTTCCCCAAATTGCTAGTGTTGGCCGAATGGTTGAGCCCTATAATGTCTTGGGATTTTTGATTTTTAATCATTGGATGAGTTGGAAATCATTTAGGATGTTGATTTAATGTCGATTGTGGAATTAATTGAATTGAATTCGAATCGGACATAAAATCCTCAATATTGTCGAGACATAAAGAAGCATGAATGGGTTTCATTTTTGATCAAAATGTGTTGGACACTAATTGATGTTAATGAGCATGATTAATTAGGCTAATTGATGTTTTAGAAATGTTAATTGGGTAATTAATTGTGTAATACACTTTATGTAATTAAATTTGGAATTTGGAATTTGGAATTTAATTAAATTGGGCCTTAAAATTGGATTTGGGCTTGTTGTGTTGTAATTGGGCTTATTGGGCTTGGTTGTACCAAGTTGGGTGAAGGCAAATTGGTTGGATCCAATTGGGCTGAAAACCGCTTCCATAAAGCCCAAATGTGACTAATGGACCTTTAAAGTTTAATTAGGCCTAATGGGCCAAAATTGATTTCTAGGCTTATGGGGTAACTCCCGGATTGGACTTTTGTATTGGGTTCGACCTGAGTTGACCAAAAGTCCACGCCTTAAGAAATTAATTAAAATCCCATTGAACTTTAATTAAATTAACGTTGGACATTAATCGGGCTTTGAGACCCGTTGCGATTAAATTTGGAATTTAAGTCGTAAAGTTTTATTAAATAAAGTGTAGTATTTAATTTGGAATTAAATAGCGAATTAGAATTAAATACAAATTGAATTGGATTTAATTATGTAGTTTAATTTAATTCGAGAATTTGTACTTTGAGTACTTATTCGCGAAACGAGTTTTACTCGAGCAAAATCAAATCGTTGTTTGAACATTGGATGATCACTAATTATCAGATTAATTAATTTGATTAGATTGATTGATAACATGTTTGTGTGAATACACGGTTGCGATGCATGAATAATGTATATCGGATGGATATTAAATGGGTGAGACAATTTTAGAAATTGTTGTAATAAATTTGGAATTTATTAATTGGACCTGTGAGTCCAGCCTTATACCTCCATATTCTTTGTATTCTCTTCTCACCTATTCCCCTCAATGTAAATGAGGTTTCTTTAGAAGTGTAGTATAACGAGTAGAAGTAATACATGTGCTAGAGGGAGAGAGAAAGGGAGAGATTTGATATAGGATCAACGTGTAAAGTATCCATCCACATATCATTATTATTTTATTCATATGCGCTTTATTATGTGTTTAGAATGCATGTTTAAGGGTGTATGATGATGAGACCTTAACAAAGATAATAAATTGGTTGCCAATTTGCACTCGAAAAACCCTCGCACTCAAGATCCGAGACTGGCATTGGCTTGTTGGCCAAAGTCAAGGCCTTTGTCCGTCGATGATGTGTTTGAATCACGAGAGCTTTGTTCCATATCAATGTCTTGTCCAAGTTGTGGTTTGTTGGCCAAAGTCAAGACCATTTCTTGTCCATCGACATTGATTACGAAGCTTTCCATGGTCAATGGGTTGCACTTGACTGAGATCACTAAGTTTGTTTTGCCAAAGCCAAGGCTTAGTTGATTCAGAGGAAAAAGGTTAGGTAATACATTGGATGTATTGGCATATATAAGATATATGTTTCGGACTTGGATATCCCCTACCGGATCTAGGAATTGGATTGGATCCAATCGATCTTAGAGATTTACCTAGTTAATTATCATACAATTTGTTGGCCAAAGTCAAGATTGTGTGATATTTAACGGGATCCTAGCCCACTAGGAAACACGGTTTCCCGAGTACTCGACATAGGGTTAGAGGCTCGCCGAAAAATAGTGGGAGACAATAATTGAATTTACAATATTCGTTTATTTACTTGCCATACGCGCTCAAATCAAATATCATTCGTCAAATAAATTATATGTTAGTTGGACTAATATTTAAATGTTGTTTTTAAGAAATAGTTGGACTATATTCAAACTATTCATTTATAGTTGATTTTATAATTGGATTATAGTAATCAATATAATTGATTTTTAATCTATTAAATTATAGTTGATTAAATAGTTGGACTATTGTAATCATTATAATAAATAGTACCGAAATCGTTGATTAAATAGTTGGACTATTAGAATCAAGTTATAAATTGAAAGATTGACATTTAAAACATAATCCTAGGGAAAATGTATTTAAATGGTTTAAATTGCAAATTGGGAATAATTTTAGGATGGTCATGGAAACTAATAAGTTACTTTATTTGATAAAATAACATATTAGGCCTAAGCCTGGAGTTAAGCAAATAGTAGAGCATAATCTTTGGAAGATTTATGTAATGATAACTTAAGTGTTTAATCCATTAAGCTTGTCGCAGTAGACTCCTTAATTACTGAATCAGAACAAAGGATTAGATCCTTAAAGTATGATATAGAAATTAAATGATCTTCATAAATCTATGCTTAGATTTTCGAAGTACTAAAATTGCAATAATAACTCTTGGAGAGTTAATGACTATTCTCAAGGAGACAAAGTCAAAACTTTGCAATTAGGCAAGTAGCGCAAGGCGCAACTTACTTCGATATTCTAGAAACCCTAGGCTTGGCCAAAGGCTTCTGGAATGTGAAAAAGGGCAAAGGAAAAATCATTATAATCTTCTAGGAAGATAAAGGACATATCCCAAAATGTCTGCCTAAATGTGGCAAACGGGATCGCGAAAGCGTGACTGCCGTTTGGACAAAGCAGACATGAAGGAATTGAAGAACGAGCAAGGCTCCGACTTCAAATATGTTTGTCATATTATGTTCACTACTAGTATTAAAATGGATTTTAGATACTTAGTGTGATACATAAATATATACTGATGTTCAGAATCTGCTATGAGCAGGATACTGACTTCATATTGAGATTTATCTGCCAATTGGAAACGGGACGAAAGTCGTTGTTTTAACCGTAGAACCTAAGTTTAGGAACTACCTTCGTGTGTGTACCTAAATTTGGAAACTGTTATAATGTAACTAGTTTGACTAGAAACATTATCTCTATATCAGTGTTTGACCGCTGCGGGTGAACCTTTATATTCTAGAACACTAAAGTGTTTCATTATATAAAGATGATATGAGATAAGCACATTAGATGTGAATGACAGAATTTATATTTTGAATATAAATAAATCTCAAATATATAACATGACAACAAATAGCTCAAACTGATTTGATCAGAAGAAGAAACTATATTGTGGCATTGTTGTCTGGGACACAATTAAACAAGACTCGTATATCCACACTTTTGAAGAGTGGGTACTAGGACTGTTTTTATTCCAATCAAATAAAGTCTACGAATCTAGTTTATTGGGCAAAATGCCTAAAACAACTATTTACTCGGTAAAATTGTAAATGCCACCGATCTGTAAGCCCTAGTTCATAGTAAAGCAAGTGGGCCCATGTCTAGCTAGGATAGAGGTGGAAATTAATATTTCGTGACCTTTACGGATGTGGCATCGCGTTATGGTTATGTGTTTACTTTGAAGAACACAAATAAGAAACTTTTAAAGTTTCGACACGAAATCGACAAACAGATCGGATATAGTATTATACCGTCACGATAAGACCTTAATGGAAAATACTAAAGCAATAAGTTTCAAGTATACTTGAAAGAGTATAGTATTCTTTCAAAGATGACTCCTCCCGGAACACGTCATTTTGACGGTGTGTCCGAATAGGATAAGCCGAATTTTGTTGGACATGATAAGGTTAATCATTAGTCACTCTGAGCTACCATTTCCTTCAACGGATACGCTTTAAATGTGCAGAAATTATTTTGAATAAGTTCCATAATAGTCTGTTTGACAGATATCATATTAGATATGAAAGGGAAAGAAACCGGGTTTCTCATTCATGAAAATTTGGGTATGCTAGGCATATGTTTGGATGATACCAAACTAGAACCCAAATTGGATAAGTGTCAATTGTAGGTTATCCTAGGGATACATAAGTATAGTACTTATACAACTCACAAGAGAACAATTAGATTGTTGCTCGCCATGTGGTTTTCCTAAGAGGAATACCGATATGCAGTGGTAAGTGGGAGGATAGTAAACTCGATGAAAATCGGAGTAATAATGTTCAAGGAACTGATTCCTAATGGAACACAAATAGTTCATCAACGATGAAACTATACCATTAATCTTCGAATGCACAAGAACCGCGTATGTCAGAGTGAGTCAGAAAACAACCTGGGGTATGGGTTTCTGATCTCACCTCATAAAGATGTCTATCTTATTGAGGAATACCAACTGAATACGTATGAGGAAGTGATACAAGGTATCGACTCCCGAATTATGGCAAAGTGCTATAATATCCAAATTGGATTCCATGTATATCAACAAGTTTGGATACTAGTTGATGTACCACAAGGCATTGTGCCTAATGGAACTATATAAGTCTTCAAGGAAGACATACATGGAAGGCAACATACCAACATTCTAAGCTAGGCTTTTAGCGGAAATGTATCGTTATCAACATTGTGTTGATTACGATTCAACCTTTTACCTGTTGCCATGGTAAATCCATTTGGATAATGCTTGCTAAAGCTGCATGTTTCATTTATGAAATATGTCAGCTTAACGGGAAAACGCTTTCCTGAAAAGGAAACCTTTCGGAGGATGTTTACAACATCATGTCGGTTTTATTATACCATAACAAGCAAACAAGGTTTGCAGGTTATTCGATCAATGTTTGGATTGAAGCAAGCATAAATTCTTAGAATAATCGTTTTGATGTAATCATAATGGTTTATGATTTAATTCAAAACGAAAATGATTCTTGTGTATATAAGAAGGTTAGTGGGAGCGCACTGCTAATTGTTGTCCTATAAAATAATGATAATATGTCATTTCTTGGAAATGATAATCCCATAATAAAAAAATCGGTGAAAGCTTGGCTTTCGAAAACTCTCCGAGCAACTCGTACATTGAAAAATATACGCGACCTGGTATCTCATATGCTTTGAGCATATGGATTCACAATCGGGCCAATCCATGTGATAGTCACTGGATTGATGTTAAGAACATTCGTTAGTATCTTAGAGAACTCAGGATGATGTCTTATACTGTGGAGAAGGAGAACTTGAAGTGACTGGGATCACTACTGTAAGTTTCCTAAACCGATAAAACGACTAAAAGTCACAAACGGTACTATACAGTTTGAATAACGGAATGGTGAGCTGGAAATCTTCCAAGCAAGATACTGTTACCGTATAAACAACAAATGCGGGTTATTGCTGAAGCTGAGGTAGCAATAGAAGCCTTCTGGGTCGATAATAAATCTAATTAGATTAGATATAGTTCTGTTAGCAGCTGAGCTAGGCGTCAGCATAGGCTAAAGAATTAATGGTCTCATCAACGATCCAGATACATGATTTGACTAGTCATCTGATTCGTTCGGATCATACATCGTGGTGATGTGATGATCGTATAAATCGCATCAGACGATAATCATACAAATCCGCTGACTAAAGTTTTTTCTCAGTAATTTGAGCCAACAGTACATAGTTCAGGTGTCAGACACTTGAGTGACTGGCTATAGGCCATGTGGGAGATTTTTGGACAATTCTGACCCATAGCGTCACTATTTGTACAGATCATTGTGTTGTTGTACAAATTAACTATGTGACAAAGGAGATTGCACTCTTATCATTTGTGATTAGGTCACTTAGATATATAAATGATAGGAGGTCCATATGATTTGTTCCTGGATTGAGAATGATATGAGACAGTATCAATCCACGAAGGATAAATCATTAAATATCCCTAGTCAGAGTATTATCGAGATTGAACATCGATGAATACGTAAAAGACTAGTATTACACTTGTGCGCGTTGTGAGGGCACAACGACATAGTTTTCATATATTTGGGTATATGATACTCATGCAAGTGTAATAGGAGGTTGTGTTTTACCGATGGTACGGGAAACAGCTTCGCTCTGGATAGACCCCCTCGGAATTCCATTGGTAGTATGACTAAGTGTCTATGGAAGTCCGAAATCATGGTAGGTGTATTTGGTCTTAACTTGAGACTTGCACCGCTAATACTTGCGACAATCAATATACTTTGGTTGCGGTCATCCAGGGCTTTAATAGGCTCTGTGTACGCCTATGCTGGGTATATTGAGAATCGTAGAGTGTTGGGTGTGATGTTAAGACGGAAGTGTCACTCCAGTCATATGGAGATGATGATCGCGCAGGGATAGAGAACTAGTTCTCTAAAAAGGTTGCAACCGTCGGGATAATATGACTTGGTCATGATTATCCGATATTAAAGAGACTAGTTGCTCGTCATCTGATATATGCTTCGTACGGGGCAGACACTGTACCTGCCCCAGGCCTTGCATGTGATCATCTGATACTGGATCGACATACGCAATACTACGTATACTACGCTTGATATAGATCCTTTATTCCTGTAAGGATATTTCTGGAGAATTGGGTAGGCATGGCGCTTTGCTAGAAGCCAACCTTGTCTTCTAATTCGGTATAAACGTAGTACGAGGTACTTACGTGTTCGGATAGTCCGACGACCGAATTTACTACCAAAATATCTGGGGATCTCATGGGTCGCTTCCCAAAGATTCACCGATGACGTATGACTCGCACTCTAAATTAATCTTGGATTAATTAGAAGAGAGAGAAAATTAATCTGGGATTAATTGCGGAGATATTTTATCTCGGATAAAATATCATTTAAATAGAGAAAATGATTAATTTGGAATTAATTGGTGAAATTAATATATTTGATATATTAAACGAAATTGGATTTTGACGCGGAATTAAAATTAGATTTTAATTCAGGCGAACGAAATAATTTAGAATTAATTCGTTAGCGACGTGAATAGTGACTTCGCTAGGCGTAATCATTTAATTGCGTCGCAACGGAAAATTCGTTAATTTAGAATTAGCGAACCCGAGCCCAAGATTATTTGTAAGCGCATTCACATTTCGAATTCGAGTACGGCACGCAAGTCAAATCAAGCGTCAAATCGCTAGTCGCATCAAGCGTCAAATCATTAGTCACTTTGAGTGATGTGACAACTTGTCACTTGATTTGATTGATTGATGGATTGATGGGAGTTGTTGGAAAGCTTTTTGAAAGCTTGAATGACATATATTGTTATTTAATTACTTTGACTTTTGGAAAGCAAATGGTTTATATGTTTTTTAGAAATTCATTTACCAATCATTAAGTAACAAAACACAACTCTCTCTTCCTCTCATCTCTCTCTACTTCCCACGCCCAAGGGGCTAAAATTTTATGGTTTCTGTTTTGCAAAAACCGTGAGATGGGAAGCAAGAGTGCTTGGTTTTTGTGGCAAAAATCAGGAGAGCTAGCACTCCGAGAGACATGCGAAGGTGATAGGGAAGTCCAGTCATGAGCCGGGAATCGTTCGAATAAGCTTGGAGCTTGATGAAGGACCAAAACTGAGCCAAACCAGTGAGCTGCACAAAGCCACTGTCGTGAGCTTCACAGTGAGTAGAATTCATTTTGTTCATTGATGCATCTCTCAACCGATCGATGTGAGTATTCCGTAACTCCCTTGTATGTATTCACATATTTTTCATGCTTGTTTATTGATCCTTGGGACCTTAGTAAACTCCAACAGTTAGCACTCTCCGAGAACTCATACATTTAAAAAAAAATGTACGCGACCCGGTGTCTCATACGCTTTGAGCATATGGATTCACAATCGGGCCAATCCAAGTGATAGTCATTGGATTGATGTTAAGAACATCCTTTAGTATCTTAGAGGAACTAAGGATGCTGTCTTATACTATGGTGAAAGAGAACTTGAAGTGACTGGGATCACTGCTGCAAGTTTCTAAACCGATAAAAACGATTATAAGTCGTAACAACGGTACTATAAAGTTTGAATAACGGAACAGTGAGCTGGAAATCTTCCAAGCAAGATACTGTTACCGAATAAACAACAAAAGTGGATTATTGCTGCAGCTGAGGCAGCAATAGAAGCCTTCTGGATTGATAATAAATCTAATTAGATTAGATATAATTCTGTTAGCAGCTGAGTTAGGCTACATCGCAGGCTAAAGAATTAATGGTCTCATCAATGATCTAGATATATACTTCGACTATTCATCTGATTCGTTTGGATCATACATCGTGGCGATGTGATGATCGAATAAATCGCATCTGATGATATTCATGCAAATCCGCTGATGAAAGTCTTTTCTCAGTAATTTGAGCGAACCGTACATATTTCGAGTGTAGGACACTCGAGTGACTGGCTATAGGCCAAGTGGGAGATTGTTGGACAGTTATGACCCATAGCGTCACTATTTGTACAGATCATAGTGTTGTTGTACAAATTTGTTGGGAAATCTCTAAGTCCCGGGGATCGATTAAAGTGATGAAACATACATGTGAATACCACAAGGAAGTCGTGAAATACTTACATCGAGAGGTTGAGCGATGCGACGAAGAATAAAACTTCAAACTCCCTCCAAGGTGTGTCACGGCAGTGGACTGTTTTTGAGCTAAAAAATGTCCTCCAAGAACAGGCAATGGTGATCCCTCCAAGCTCCAAACTTTGTGTGACTCCATGCTCACATGTGCGGTTCCCTAACACCTTCGCGTGACCCCGATAGTGTGCTAGCACTTTGAGAATTAATGCAACAAAAATTCTTGAAATTCTTCCTTCAAGTTTTGGTGAAGAATAAGCAAAATGGAGAGAGTATTTGGCTCGCCAAATTCGGCCAACAGAGAGAGAATAAAATTGTGTTTGTTTGTAAAATTGTGTATCTAATACACTTTTATCAAATCCAAAAAATTGAAAAAAAACTTTTCCAAAAAGTCAAACACAATTTTGGAGCCCAAAGCATTTAATGCTTTCCAACCACTTCCATCAACTATTCACATCATTCAATCAATCAAGTGATAAGTTGTCACATCACTCAAAGTGACTAATGATTTGACGCTTGATGCGACTAATGATTTGACGCTTGATGTGACTTATGGGCCGCACTTGAATTCGAAATGCGAGTGCGCTCGCAAACACTCCCGGGCTCGGGTTCGCTAATTCCAAATTAATGAATTTTCTATTGCGACGTAATTAAATAATTATGCCTAGCAAAATCACTATTCACATCGCTAATTAATTCTAAATTAACTCGTTCGCCCGAATTAAAATCCAATTTCAATTCCGCGTCGAAATCCAATTTCGTATAATATATCAAATATATTATTTTATCAATTAATTCCAAATTAATCGTTCTCTCTCTTTAAATGATATTTTATCCCAGATAAAATATCTCCACAATTAATCCGAGATTAATTTTCTCTCTCATTTAATTAATCTCAGATTAATAAAGTACGAGTCATACGCCATTGGTGAATCTTCGGAAAGCGACCCATGAGATCCCCGAATATGTTGGAAGTAAATTCGGTCGTCGGACTATCCGAACACGTAAGTACCTAGTACTACATTTGTACCGATTTACAAGACAAGGTTGGCTTCTAGCAAAACGCCATGCCTACCCAATTCTCCAGAAATATCCTTACAGGAATATGTGATCTATATCAGGCGTAGTATACGTAGTTTTACGTATTTCGATCCTGTATCGGATGTCACATGCAAGGGCTGGGGCTGGAATTGTGTCTGCCTCGTACGAAGCACATATCGGATCTCTGGTAACTAGTCTCTATAATCGGATAAACATGACCTAGTCATTTTATCCCGATAGCTGCAGCATATAAGAGAACAAGTTTCGTATCCTACGTGACCATCATCTCCACTATGACTGGAGTGATACTTCCGTCTTGACATCACACACAATACACTAAGATTCTCAATATACCCAGCATAGGCGTACACAGAACCAGTTAAAGCCCTGGACGACCTAAAACCAAAGTATATTGATTGTCGCAAGTATTAGCGGTGCAAGTCTCAGGTTAAGACCAAATACACCTACCCTGATTCGGACTTCCATAGACACATAGTCATACTACCAATGGAATTCTGAGGGGTCTATCTAGAGCGAAGCTGTTTCCCCGTACCATCGGTAAAACACAACCTCCTATTATATTTGCATGAGTATCCTATACCCAAATATATGTGAACTATGTCCTTATGCCCTCACAATGCGCACAAGTGTAATACTAGTCTTTTACATATTATTGATGTCAAATCTCGATAGTACTCTGACTAGGGATATTTAATGATTAATCCTTTTGTGGATTGATATTGTCTCATATCATCTCAATTCAGGAACTAATCATAAGGACCTCTTATCATTTATACATCTTGGTGATCTAATCACAAATGATAAGAGAGCAATCTCCTTTGTCACATAGTTAATTTGTACAACATCACCATGATCTGTACAAATAATGACGCTATGGGTCATAACTGTCCAACAATCTCCCACTTGGCCTATAGCCAGTCACTCGAGTGTCTTACACCCGAACTATGTACTATTGGCTCAAATTACTAAGAAAAGACTTTCGTCAGCGGATTTGCATGATTATCATCTGATGTGATTTATTCGATCATCACATTGCCACGATGTATGATCCGAACGAATCAGATGAATAGTCGAAGTATATATCCGGATCGTTGATGAGACCATTAATTCTTTAGCATGTGTTGTAGCCTAGCTCAGCTGCTAATAGAACTATATCTAATCTAATTAGATTATTATCAATCCAGAAGGCTTCTATTACTGCCTCAGCTGTAGCAATAATCCACTTTTCTTGTTTATTTGGTAACAGTACCTTGCTTGGAAGATTTCCAGCTCACTTTTCCGTTATTCAAACTTTATAGTATCGTTGTTACAGTTGGACAATTATGACCCAAAGCGTCACTATTTGTACAGATCATGGTGTTGTTGTATAAATTAACTATGTGACAAAAAAGATTGCACTCTTATCATTTATGATTACATCACCTAGATGTATAAATGATAGGAGGTCCCTATGATTTGTTCCTGGATTGAGAATGATATGAGACAGTATCAGTCCACGAAGGATAAATCATTAAATATCCCTAGTCAGAGTATTATCGAGATTGGAGATCGAAAAATACGTAAAAGACTAGTATTACACTTGTGCGCATTGTGAGGGCACAACGACATAGTTTTCATAAATTTGGGTATAAGATACACATGTAAGTTTAATAGGAGGTTGTGTTTTACCGATGGTACGGGAAACAGCTTCGCTCTAGATAGACCCCCTCAGAATTCCATTGGTAGTATGACTATGTGTCTATGGAAGTCCGAAATTAGGGTAGGTGTATTTGGTCTTAACTTGAGACTTGCACCGCTAATACTTGCGATAATCAATATACTTTGGTTGCGGTCGTCCAGGGCTTTAACAGGTTCTGTGTACGCCAATGCTGGGTATATTGAGAATCGTAGTGTGTTGGGTGTGATGTCAAGACGGAAATGCCACTCCAGTCATATGGAGATGATGGTCACGTAGGATACGGTACTAGTACTCTTAAGTACTGCATTCATCGGGATAAAATGACAAGGTCATGTTTATCCGATTATAGAGACTAGTTACCAGACATCCAACATGTACTCCATACGCGGCAGACATAATTCCAGCCCCAGGCCTAGCACGTGATCATCCGATACTGGACAGAAATACGCAATACTACGTATACTATGCCTGATATAGATCCTTTATTCCTGTAAGGATGTTTCTGGAGAATTGGGTAGGCATGGCGCTTTGCTAGAGGCCAACCTTGTCTTGTAAATCAGTATAAACGTAGTACTTGGTACTTACGTGTTCGGATAGTCCGATGACTGAATTTACTGCCAACATATCCGGGGATCTCATGGTTCACTTCCCAAAGATTCACCGATGATGTATAACTCGCACTCTAAATTAATCTGTGATTAATTAGAAGAGAGAGAAAATTAATATGGGATTAATTACGGAGATATTTTATCTGGGATAAAATATCCATTAAAGAGAGATAACGATTAATTTGGAATTAGTCGATTAATTAATATATTTGATATATTAAACGAAATTGGATTTCGACGCGGAATTAAAATTAGATTTTAATTCGGGCGAACGAATTAATTTAGAATTAATTCGTTAGCGACGTGAATAGTGATTTCACTAGGCGTAATCATTTAATTACGACGCAACGGAAAATTCATTAATTTGGAATTAGCGAACCCGAGCCCGAGATTAATTGTGAGCACATTCGCATTTCAATTCGAGTGCGGCACGCAAGTCAAATCAAGCGTCAAATCATTAGTCGCATCAAGCATTAAATCACTTGTCACTTTGAGTGATGTGACTTGACAACTTGTGATTGATGTGATTAAGTGTGTGAATGGTTGGTGCCATTAATGGCTTGACTTTCTTAAAGCCAAATTCATTCCAAATGAATTTGAAATTCAAATGTGTGTATAAGATACACAAATTTGGAAACCAACCACACAACTCTCTCTTCCTCTCATCTCTCTCATCCTCACGCCCAATGGGCAAAAGTTTTCTGGTTTGCTGGGCTGTGACCGAAAATAAAGGGAAGCAAGAGTGTGATTTTGTGGCAAAATCACAAGTGCTAGCACACTTACGAGACATACGAAGGTGATAGGGAAGTTCACCCATGAGCCGGGAACCATTCGACGAAGCTTGGAGCTTGTTCGAGGAGCTCAAAAACAGAAAATAGAGGGCTGCAGATCTGCCACTGCCGAACCAGTCCACTGCCGAGCAAAATCAGATTTTTATTCGTCTCCGCGTCGCTCAACCGATCGATGTGAGTATTCTGCAACTTCTTCGATTTGTATTCGCACATTTTTCATGCTTATTATTGATATTGGGACCTTAATAGAAACCAACAATGTCAGCTAGAGCAAGGTTTGAGCATGAAAAGTTTAGGGCTTAAAATTTGGGTAAAATGTTTTCAAGCATGATTTGGTTGAATTGGATGATTGAGTATGCTTAAAACATGTTGAATTGAAGTTTGATTGGATCAATTTCATGAAATTGGATTTGATCAATTTTTTGCCCAAAATTTGTGTTGGCCGAATGCCTTAGCCCTATTTTGTCTTGGTGATTTTTTGATTTTTGATCATTGGATGTGTTGGAAATCATTCGGGAATGTTGATTTATGTCGATTGTGGATTTAATTGGATTGAAACCAAATCGGATATAATTTCCCCACAAATGCCGAGACTTTAAGCATGAATGGGTTTGATTTTAATCAAAATGTGTTGGACATGTGATGATGAAAATGAGCATGATTAATTGTATAAATTGATGTTTTAGAAATGTTAATTTGGGTGATTAATCATGATATACACTTTAGGTTAATTAAATATGAAATTGGATTTTTTTTTTTGTATTTAATTAATTGGGCCTTAAAATTGGATTTGGGCTTGTTGTGTTGTAATTGGGCTTATTGGGCTTGGTTGTACCAAGTTAGGTTTAGGCCAAATGGATTGGATCCAATTGGGTCCAAAACTGCTTCCATAAAGCCCAAATGTGACCTAATGGACCTTTAAAGTTTAATTGGGCCTAATGGGCCAAAATTGATTTATGGGCTTATGGGGTAACTCCCATATTGGACTTTGGTTATTCGGTTTCACCCGAGTTGACCAAAAGTGCACGCCATAAGAAATTAATTAAAAGCCCATTGGACTTTAATTAAATTAACGTTGGACGTTAATCAGGCTTTGAGACCCGTAGCGATTAAATTTGGAATTCAAGTCGTAAAGGTTTATTAATAAAGTGTGTTATTTAATTTGGAATTAAATAGTGAATTAGAATTAAATACAAATTGAATTGGATTTAATTGTGTAGTTTAATTTAATTCGAGAATTCGTACTTTGAGTACTTATTCGCAAAACGAGTTTGACTCGAACAAAATTAAATCGTTGTTTGAACAATGGATGATCACTAATTATCAGATTAATTCATTGGATTAGATTGATTGATAACATGCTTGTGTGAATACATGGTTGTGATCCATGAATAATGTATATCATATGGATATTAGATGGGTGGGAAAATTTTAGAAATTGTTGTAATAAATTTGATTTATTAATTGGACTTGCGAGTCCAGCCTTATACCTCCTCGTTCTTTGTATTCTCTTCTCACCTATACCCCTCAATGTAAATGAGGTTTCTTTAGAAGTGTAGTGTAACGGGTAGAAGTAAATACTTGTGCTAGCGGGAGAGAGAAAAGGAGAGATTTGATCTAGGATCAATGTGTAAAGTATCCATCTGCATATCATTATTATTTTATTTATACCCACTTTATTATGTGTTTAGAATGCATGTTTAAGGGTGTATGATGATGAGACCTTAACAAAGATAATAAATTGGTTGCCAATTTGCACTAGAAAAACCCTCGCAAAATATTAAGCGTTTTTCCTTCCATTGAGTGATTCTCACTCAAGATCCGAGACTGGCATTGGCTTATTGGCCAAAGTCAAGGCCTTTGTCCGTCGAGGATGAGTTTGAATCATGAGAGCTTTGTTCCATATTGGTGTCTTGTCCAAGTTGTGGTTTATTGGCCAAAGGCAAGACCACTTCTTGTCCATCGACATTGATTATGAAGCTTTCCATGGTCAATGGGTCGCGCTTGACTAGGATCACTAAGTTTGTTGTGCCAAAGCCAAGGCTTAGTTGATTCAGAGGAAAAAGGTTAGGTAATACATTGGATGTCGTGGCATATATAAGATATATGTTTCGGACTTGGATGTCCCCCTACCTGATCAAGGAATTGGATTGGATCCAATTGATCTTAGAGATCTACCTAGTTAATTATCATATAATTTGTTGGCCAAAGTCAAGATTGTGTGATATTTAACGGGATCCTAGCCCACTAGGAAACACGGTTTCCCGAGTACTCGACAGAGGGTTAGAGGCTTGCCGAAAAATAGTGGGAGGCAAGAATTGAATTTGCAATATTCGTTTAATTACTTGCCATACGTGCTCAAATCAAATATCATTCGTCAAATAAATTAAATGTCAGTTGGACTAATATTTAAATGTTGTTTTAATAAATAGTTGGACTATATTCAAACTATTCATTTATAGTTGATTTTATAATTGGATTATAGTAATCAATATAATTGATTTTAATATATTAATTTATAGTTGGACTATTGTAATCATTATAATAAATAGTACCAAAATCGTTGATTAAATAGTTGGACTATTAAAATCAAGATTAAATTGAAAGATTGACATTTAAAACATGATCTTAGGGAAAATGTATTTAAATGGTTTAATTTTCAAATTGGGAATAAATTTCAGGATGGTCCTGGAAAAAACTAATGAGTTACTTTATTTGATAAAATAACATATTAGGCCTAAGCCCGGAGTTAAGCAAATAGTAGAGCATAATCCTTGGAAGATTTATGTAATGATGACTTTAATGCTTAATCCATTATACTTACCGCAGTAGACTCCTTAATTTCTAAATCAGAACTAAGGATTAGATCTTTAAAGAATGATAAAGAAATTGAAAGATCTTCAAAGAATCTATCCTTAGAATCTTAGAAGTACTAAATTGCAATAAATAACTCTTGGGGAGTTAGTGACTATTCTCAAGGAGACAAAGTCAAAATTTTCAATAAGGCAATTAGCGTAAGGCGCACCTTACTTCGATATTCTAGAAGGCCAAGGCTTGGTCAAAGGCTACTGGAATGTGAAAAGGGCAAAGGTAAAATCATTATAATCTTCTAGGAAGATAAACGACATATCCTAAAATGCCTGCTTAAATGTGGCAAACGGGATCGCGGAAGCGTGACTGCCGTTTGGACAAGGCAGACATGAAGGAACTGAAGATGAGCAAGGCTCTGACTTCAAATATGTTTGTCATATTATGTTCACTACTAGTATTAAAATTAGATTTTAAATACTTACTGTGATACATATATATATGTATTGATGTTCAGAATCTGTTTTGAACAGGATACTGACTTCAATAGCGATTTATCTGCGAATTGAAAATGGGACGAAAGTCGCTGTTTTAACCTCAGGTACCTAAGTTTAAGAACTACCTTCGGGTGTGTACTTAAATTAGGAAACTGTTATAATGTAACTAGTTTGACTAGATACATTATCTTTATATTAGTGTTTGACCCACTGCGGGTGAACCTTTATATTCTAGAACACTAAAGTGTTTTATTTTATAAAGATGATATTAAGATAAACACATTTGATGTGAATAACATAATTTATATTTTGAATATAAATAAATCTCAAAAATAGAACATGACAAACAAATAGCTCAACTGATTCGATCAGATGAAACTAATCGTGGCATTGTTGTCTGGGACACAACTAAACAAGAATCGTATATCCATACTTTCGAAGAGTGGGTACTAGGACTGATTTGATTCTATTCAAATAAACTCTACGAATCTAGTTTATTGGGCAAAGTGCCTAAAACAATATTTACTTGGTAAATCTGTAAATGCCACTAATCTGTTAGCCCTAGTTCATAGTGAAGCAAGTGGGCCCATGTCTAGCTAGGCTAGAGATGGATATGAATATTTCGTGACCTTACAGATGTGGCATCGAGTTATAGTTATGTGTTTCTTTTGAAGAACACAAATCGGAAACTTTTATAGTTTCGACACGAAATAGACAAACAAATCGGCTAAAGCATTAAACCGTCACGGTAAGACCGTAATGGAAAATACTTAAGCAATAAGTTTCTAATATACTGAAAGAGTAAAGTATTCTTTCAAATGAGGATTCCTCCCGGAACACGTCACATTGACGGTGTGTCCGAACTGAGTAACCGAATTTTGTTGGACATGATAAGGTTAATCACGAGTCGCTCTGAGCTACCATTTCCTTCAACGGATAAGCTTTAAACAGTGCAAGAACTTATTTAGAATAAGGTTCCATTCAAATATGTTAGACAGATTTCATATTAGATATGAACAGGAAAGAAACCGGGTTTCTCATTCCTGATAATTTGGGTATGCAAGGCATATGTTTGGATGATACCAAACTAAAACCCAAACTGGATAAGTGCCAATTATAGGTTATCCTAGGGATACCATAAGTATTGTACTTATACAACTCACAAGAGAACAATTAGATTGTTGCTCACCATGCGGATTTCCTAAGAGGAATACCGATATGCAGTGGTAAGTGGGAGGATAGTAAAACTCGATGAAAATCAGAGTAATACTGTTCAAGGCACCGAATCTTAATGGAACTTAAATAGTTCATCAAGGATGAAACTATTACCATTAATATTCGAATACACAAGAACCGCGTGAGTCGGAGAGAGTCAGAAAACAACCTGGGGTATGGGTTTCTAATCTCACCTCATAAAGATGTCTATCTTATTGAGGTATACCAACTGACTACGTATAAGGAAGTGATACAAGGTATCGACTCCCTATTATGACAAAGTGTCATGAATCCGAAATGGATTCCATGTATATCAACAAGTTTGGACACTAATTGATGTACCATAAAGCATTGTGCCTATTGGTACTTATAAGTCTTCAAGGAAGACATACATGGATGGCAACATACAAACGTATAAAGCTAGGCTTTTAGCGGAAAGGTATCGTTATCAACATTGTGTTGATTACGATTCAACATTTTACCTGTTGCCACGGTAAATCCATTTGGATAATGCTTGCTAAAGCTGCGTTTTTCATTTATGAAATATGTCAGCTGAACGGGAAAATCGCTTTCCTAAAAAGGAAACCTTTTGTAGGATGTTTACAACATCCTGTTGGTTTTGTCGTACATTAACTAGCAAATAAGGTTTGCGGGTTATTCGATCCATGGGTGGATTGAAGCAAGCATAGGTTCTTGGAATTATCGTTTGATGTAATCATAATAGTTTATGATTTAATTCAAAACGAAAATGATTCTTGTGTATGTAAGAGGGTTAATGGGAGCGCACTGACAGTGGATGTCCTATAAAATAATGATAATACGTCATTTCTTGGATATGATATTCCCATAAAATAACTATCGGTGAAAGCTTGGCTTTCGATAAAACTCTCCGAGAACTCGTACATTGAAAAATGTACGTGACCTGGTGTCTCATACGCTTTGAGCATATGGATTCACAAACAGTCCAATCCAAGTGATAATCACTGGATTAGTATCTTAGAGAACTAAGGATGTTGTCTTAAACTATGGAGAAGGAGAACTTGAAGTGATTGTGATCACTGTAGCAAGTTTCCTAACCGATAAGAGGACTAAAAATCACAAACGGTACTATATAGTTTGAATAACGGAACATTGAGCTGGATATTTTCCAAGCAAGATACTGTTACCGTATAAACAACAAATGCGGGTTATTGCTGCAGCTGAGGCGGCAATAGAAGCCATTTGGGTCGATAATAAATCTAATTAGATTAGATATAGTTCTGTTAGCAGCTGAGCTAGGCGTCAGCATAGGCTAAAGAATTAATGGTCTCATCAACGATCCAGATACATACTTTGATATACATCTGATTCGTTCGGATCATACATCGTGGCGATGTGATGATCATATAAATCGAATCAGATGATAATCATGCAAATCCGGTGACGAAAGCTTTTTCTCAGCAGTTTGAGCCAACCGTACATAGTTCGGGTGTTAGACACTCGAGTGACTGGCTATAGGCCAAGTGGGAGATTGTTGGACAATTATGACCCGTAGCGTCACTATTTGTACAGATCATGGTGTTGTTGTACAAATTAACTATGTGACAAAAGAGATTGCACTCTAATCAATTTATGATTAGATCACTTTGATGTACAAATGATAGGAGGTCCCTATGATTTGTTCCTCGATTGAGAATGATATGAGACAGTATCAGTCCACGAAGGATAAATCATTAAATATCCCTAGTCAGAGTATTATCGAGATTGGACATCAATAAATACGTAAAAGACTAGTATTACACTTGTGCGCGTTGTGAGGGCACAACGGCATAGTTCTCATATATTTGGGTATATGATACTCATGCAAGTGTAATAGGAGGTTGTGTTTTACCGATGGTACGGGAAACAGCTTCGCTCTGGATAGACCTGTTCAGATTCAATCAAGTCCCAAGGATCACAAACATGCATAAAAACGAGTTGAATACACAAAGGAGTAAGGCGGAATTCATACTCACATTGATGGGTTTTGATGAAATGAAGAACAAGTTGCGTTTTTGATGCACATCAAGCTCGGCAGTAGCTTCCTCATGCAGTGGACTGCTCGGTTGGGGACTGGTTTGCCTCCTCCATGTTCGGCCATTGAAGACTCCATTGAAGCTTAAAGCTTCAAGCTTCAAGCTTTCCAAGCTCACAAATTCGTTTCCCTATCACCATAATATAACCCATGTGTGTGCTAGCACTACTCATCTTCAATTTGCTTCTCAAAATTTCGGTCTAACCAAAAGATTTAGAGAAGAAAATCGGCTTGAAGCAGTGAAGGAGAAGAAGATGAAAAGAGAGGGAAAAGGAGGAGACCGTGAGTGGTGAGTGAGAGAAAGAAAATGATATTTGGTTTATATATTTTTTTTATTTTCCAAAAACAAAAACAAATATATAAATCATTTTTCATATATATCAAAAGTTAAAAAGCAAAAGTCTATTAATGCTTTTCATCATTTCTACTTTTTACTTTAAGTCACATCACATCACTTTAATAAAGTGACATGTTGTCAAGTCACATCACTCAAAGTGACATTTGATTTGACACTTGATGTGATTTGCGATTTGACGCTCGATTTGACTTGCGTGCCGCACTCGAATTCGAAATGCGAATGCGCTCGCAAATAATCCCGGGCTCGGGTTCGCTAATTCCAAATTAATGAATTTTCCGTCGCGTCGTAATTAAATGATTACAGGTAGCGAAATCACTATTTACGTCGCTAACGAATTAATTAAAGTTTCATGACATACTTGGCAATTTGGGGATTTTTCGTCCAAATCGAATTCAATCCAATTGATTCCGCAATTGACGTTAAATCATCATCCCGAATGATTTCCAACACTTCCAATTGTCAAAAATCAAAAATCCCAAGACAATTAAATCATTAAAGTTTTCGGCCAAGGTAGTAATTTGGGGAAAAATGATCCAATCATATTTTCATCAAATTGACCTAATCAATCTTCAATTCAAACACAATTAAGCATACAAATCCATCCATTTAATTTATCATGCTCAAATTCAAGTTTGCCCAAATTTTAGCCCTAACATTTTTCATGCTTTTAACCTAAGCTCTGATGCCATTGTTGGAGTTTCTAGAGGTCCCAAGATCAAAACTCAAGCATGAATCATAAGCGAATACAACGATTTAAGTGCGGAATACTTACATCGAGCGGTTCAGACACTATTTGGCAACAAAAACGAACTGAAATTTTGCTCACTGCCCACTGCTCATGTGCGCCCACTGCAGCAGTTTGTGCTTCTGTTTTGCTCCGTTTTGATCAAGAAAAACGAGCTCCAAGCTTCATCAAAACGTTCCTTGCTCATGGGTATACTTCCCTTATCACCTTGGCATGATCCCGGAGTGTGCTAGCACTCTTTTTGCCACAAAACGCACTGCTTCCCTCCATTTTGTTCACGGCAGTCCAAGAAAACCAGAACAGAAAATGGCGTGAGAGAGGAAGAGAGGAGAAGAAGAGGAGAGAGTTTCTTTTTAATTTACTTGTTCTCTTTTTGTTTCAAAAACGTGAGAGAGTAAATGAAAAGCAAAAATGAAATGATATCAAATACCAAAATGAATTTTTTAATCAAAAACCCTTCAAAAACCGTGAAAGGTTTTTCCCTCCAAAAGAAAATTCATCATTTGCCATCATTATCTCACATTGAGAATAGAGACAATGTATCATCCCTTAAAGGTGACTAGATACATCCATCATCTATTCGTATCATGTAATGAGATATCGCGATGTGATTTGCGGATTCCACCCGTTTCAAAATACGAATGTGTCCGCAAACACTTCGGGCTGGTTTCGCTAATTCGAATTAACGAATTTCCGTCGCGACGAGAACTAAATAATTACGCCTAGCGAAATCACTATTCACGTCGCTAACGAATTAATTCTAAATTAATTCGCTCGCCCGAATTAAAATCTAATTTTAATTCCGCGTCGAAATCTAATTTCGTTTAATAATATATCGAATATATTATTTTATCGATTAATTCCAAATTAATCGATCTCTCTCTCTCTCCTCATAAGGCATTTTATCCAAGATAAAGTTTCTCCGCAATTAATCCAAGATTAATTCTCTCTCTCATCATATTAATCCCAGATTAATATAAGTGCGAGTCATACGTCATCGGTGAATCTTTGGGAAGCGACCCATGAGATCCCCGGATATGTTGGCAGTAAATACGGTCGTCGGAGTATCCGAATCACGTACGTACCAAGTACTACGTTCTACCGATTTACGAGACAAGGTTGGCTTCTAGCAAAGCACCAAGTCTACCTAATTCTCCGGACATATTCTTATAAGAATATTTAAGATCTGTATCAAGCGTAGTATACGATTGTATTGTGCATATCGGCCCAGTATCGGATAGTCACGTGCTAGGCCTGGGGCTGGATAAGTGTCTGCCCCGTACGAAGCACATGTCGGATGTCTGGTAACTAGTCTCTATAATCGGATATACATGACCTTGTCATAATATCCCGATGGCCGCGCAGCACTTAAGAGCACTAATACCGTATCCTGCGTGACATCATCTCAATATGACTGAAGTGATACTTCCGTCTTGACATCACACCCAATACTCTACGACTCTCTGATAAACCCAGAAGTGGTGTACTCAGAACCCGTTTAAAGTCCCCTACCACCAAGACCAAAGTCTATCGATTATCGTAAGTATTAGCGATGTAAGTCTCAGGTTAAGACCATACACACCTACCTTGATTTCGGCCTCCCATAGACACATAGTCATAATACCAATGGGATTCCGAGGGGTCTATCCAGAGCGAAGCTGTTTCCCGTACCTTCGGTGAAACACGACCTCCTATCGCACTTGCATAAGTATCCAATACTTATATATATGAGAACTATGCCGTTGTGCCCTCACAAACGCGCACAAGTGCAATACTAGCCTATTCCGCATTATCGATGTCCAGTCTCGATAATACTACGGCTAGGGATATTTAATGATTAAACCTTCGGGGACTGATACTGTCTCATATCATTCTCAGTCCAGGTACTAATCATAGGGACCTCTCTTCATTTATATATCTATGGTGATCTAATCACAAATGATGAGAGTGCAATTTCTTTGTCACATAGTTAATTTGCTACAACAACACAATGATCTGTGCAAATAGTGACGCTATGGGTCATAATGTCCAACAATCTCCCACTTGGCACGTAGCGAGTCACTCAAGTGTCCTACACCTGAACTATACGGTTCGCTCAAATTGCTGAGGAAAGGTTTTCGTCAGCGGATTTGTTTGTTTATCATTTGACGCGATTTATACGATCATCACATCGCCACGATGTATGATCCGAACGAATCAGATGATATAGAAGTATATATCTGGATCGTCGATGAGACCTTTAATTCCTTAGCCTATGCTGACGCCTAGCTCAGCTGCTAACAGAACTTTATCTAATCTTATTAGATTTATTTTCGACCCAGACGGTCTTCTATTGCTGCCTCAGCTGCAGCAATAATCCGCATTTGTTGTTTATTCGGCAACAGTTATCTTGCTAGGAAGATTTCCAGCTCACTGTCCCTGTTATTCAAACTTTATAGTACCGTAGTATTTTAATTGTTTGGAAACTTGTAGTAGTGATCCCAGTCACTTCAAGTTCTCCTTCTCCATAGTTTAAGATAGCATCTTTAGTTCTCTAGATACTAACAGATGTTCTCAACTTCAATCCAGTGACTATCACTTGGATTGACCCGATTGTGACTCCATATGCTCGAAGCGTATGAGACACCAATACAGGTACATTTTAAATGTACAATTTCCCAGAGAGTGTTAACAACTTCAAATCTATCCCAGTAGATCTTTATTCCTTGAATAAAGGTTGTTACTCCCCAGATTCTACGGAGAATTTCTATTGAAAGAATATCTATGAAAGCCAAGCTTTCGAAAATAGCTTTATGGGAATTTTCATTGTCAGTGCGCTCCCACTAACCTCCATATATACACAAGAATTATTTCGCTTTGAGTCAAATCATAAACCATTATGATTATTTCAAAACGTCAGTTCCAAGAACCTTATGCTTGCTTCAATCCAAACATGGATCGAATAACCCGCAAACCTTGTTTGTCGGTTGACAAAATCGTCAAAATGTTATAAACATTCTCCAAAAGGTTTCCTTTTCAGGAAAGCGATTTTGATTTGTAACTGACACATTTCATAAATGACATATACAGTTATACAAGCATCTTCAAAATGGATTTACCATGGCAACAGGTAAAAGGTTGAACCGTTATTAACACAATGTTGATAACGATACCTTTCCGTCAAAAGCCTAGCTTTGTACGTTGGTATGTTGCCATCCATGTATGTCTTCCTTGAAGACGTATAATGTACCAATAGGCACAATGCTTTGTGGTACAACAACTAGTATCCATAATAGTCGTTATACATGGAATCCATTTCGGACTCATGGCACTTTGCCATAACAGGGAGTCGATACCTCGTATCACTTCCTCAAAACGTAGTCGGTGGATAACCTTCATAAGATTGACATCTTAATGAGGTTAGATCAGAAACCCATACCCTAGGTTGTTTTCTGACTCTATCCGATCTACCCGATTTCTTGTGTATTTGAAGATTAATGGTACAGGTTCATCATAGATGAATTGTTTGTGTTCCATTAAGGACTTCGTGCTTTGAATAGTATTACTCCGATTTCATCGAGTATCACTATCCTCCCACTGACCAATTGTAAAACAGGCTCTTCCGCTACTGCCCCCTTCAAATCCGCGAATGCCTCCTGGCATTGCACATTCCACACCCAAGTTTGTTCCTTTTTCAATAAATCAGTCAAGGGTGTAACTCGCTTTGAATACCCCTTGATGAACTTGCGGTAGTAGTTAGCCAACCCCAAAAATGACCGCAACTCAGCAACCTTAGAAGGACTAGGCCAATCCCGAATGGCTTGGACTTTTCTCTCGTCCATACGAACTTGCCATTGGCTCACCCAATGGCCCAGAAACATCACCTCATGTTGGGCAAATTCACATTTTTCCATCTTAACATACAGTGCATGCTGTCTCAATCTCTCCAACACCAATCTCAAATGATGCAAATGATCAGCAAGGGTCTCACTATATATCACTATATCATCCAGATATACTACCACAAATCGGTCCACAAACTCAAACAACACATCATTCATCAAATTGCAAAAAGTAGCTGGAGCATTAGTAAGTCCGAAGGGCATTACTAAAAACTCATATGATCCATACCTTGTCACAAAAGTCGTCTTCCCCTCATCCCCTTCAGCAATTCGCACTTGCCAATATCCAGACCGCAAGTCTAACTTCGTGAAGTAGAATGCCTTGGACAGACGATCAAACAAATCAGCCACCAACGGAATTGGGTACTTGTTTTTAATTGTCACCTTGTTCAATGCTCGGTAGTCCACACACATTCTTAAAGATCCGTCTTGCTTCTTCTGGAATAGGACGGGTGCACCATATGGAGCCTTAGAGGGCTGGATCATCCCAGCATCAAGCAATTCCCCCAATTGCTTGCGCAATTCAGCTAGTTCCGGAGGACTCATCCGGTAGGGTACTTGGGCAGGCGGCCGAGTACCCGGGACCAATTCTATCTTGTGGTCAGTAGGCCTTCGAGGTGGAAGAGATTTCGTCAACTCCGGAGGCATTACATCCTCGTATTCCCTCAACAATTCCGCAACCGCATCAGGCACCTCCATTGTCTTTCCCGCCTTGACTTCTATGAGTGCCGCCAAGTAAGTCTCTTCCCCACGTTTCAACTCACTCTCAATTTGTAAGGCTGACACCAACTCCTGTTGTCCCTCAACCCGTTTACTCCCACACACTTTGCCATCAGCCGGTACAAAGCATGGTTGGTCCTCATCACCAATCAAAAGACCTGCCAAGTAAGGCATCACCGCTACCTTGGCCTGAATGAAAAACTGATTTCCCAAAATTAACTCAAAATCATCCAAGGGTACTGCCATCAACGTGCATGACCCATGCCACTGGCCAAGCTGTATCACCACCCCCGCGACTGTGCCTTGAACTTGTTTCGCTGTCGAATTGACAGCCTTAATACTACTCCCCGATTTAGTCAATTCGAGGCCCAACTTCTCGGCAACCCCTACCGCAACAAAGTTGTGTGTAGCCCCAGTGTCCACCATTGCCCTTACTATTTTCCCATTAATAAAAACTTGGACATACATCAAGCCATTATCAAATCTGTCTTCCCGAATTGCATTTACTAATTGAAGATGGTTCATTCGACTAGGCCCTGCCGAGTCCTCTTCCCCTTCCTTGCCCGTTTCTGCAGCCATTAGTGCATTCAGTTTCTCCCTTTTGGGGCAATCCATTGCCCTATGGGGACCATCACAAATGAAACAGCCCTTGTTGTTGTTGTTCATAACTTTAGACTTGCCCTCATCTTGTGACTTCCCTTTTCCCTCATTGTTCTTCTTCTTTTCCCCTCCATTCTCCGAATCTTTGTACTTCTCTTTCCCTTTTCCCTTCGAATCAGGTTTGGACTTGGTTGAAGAACTAGGTCTATAGTCCACAAGGCAATCTGCCGCTGCCATGGCTGCGGGCAAGTCACGCACACCTTGCCTCCGCAACTCATTCTGTGCCCAAGTTTGCAATCCAGACATGAAATTGAATAGCTTGTCTTCCTCTGACATGTTCCTTATGTCCAACATCAAGGAACTGAACTGCTTCACATATTCCCGAATAGAACCAGTTTGCTTCAAACTTTTCAAAGTTTCCCTTGCAATTCATGCTGTGTTGGTGGGGAGGAATTGATCCTTCAACTCCTTCTTCAGCGCCTCCCATGTAGTTATTGTGGGACGCCCCGCTGTCTCAACATCATCCAACCGAGTTCTCCACCATAGTTAGCATCACCAGCCAAATACATGCTCGTGATAGTCACTTTTTCTGCCTCCAAGACATGAGCAGCCCTGAAGTACTGATCCATGTCCCATAAGAAGTTCTCCAACTCCTTTGCATTTCGCGCACCTCCTAATAGTTTTGGTTCAGGAACCTTCAACTTGGTCGTAGTCTCACCCCCCCAATAGGATGTCCATGCCCCAATGCCCTCTTTAGAAGAGCGATTTCACCCATCATCTCCTCTTTACTCACTTTCCACGCCTCCACCAGATCCACACAATCACGGGTGACCACCGCAATGCGTTCCTCTGCATCAACCCTTTGCGTTTCAAGTGTGTTCCGAAGGCCAACAATTTCCCCTATAAGTTGCTTCATTACCAAAAACAACGGAGGGGCAGTCTCTCGGCTAGACTCCCCAACGATGGCCTCCAACTTAGCCACTCGCTCCTTCAGTTCAGCGTTAGATCCGCCCGCCATCAGCCCTAGATGACGCTCTGATACCAGTTGTCACGCGGCTAAATTTGCGCCCCAAATTTCTTTAGCCAAGTGCGGCACTAAGTTCGCCCAAC
This sequence comes from Zanthoxylum bungeanum, assembly GCA_019454045.1. Lineage (NCBI taxonomy): Eukaryota > Viridiplantae > Streptophyta > Magnoliopsida > Sapindales > Rutaceae > Zanthoxylum > Zanthoxylum bungeanum. The sequence goes on from SKCR01042597.1 coordinate 96,434, forward strand.
TTAGTCAGCCTTCTCCCGCAAGCACGCCCACAAGCCACAAGCAATCGCTCTCAATGTCCTCACACCCTCACGGTCAGCATACAAGCAATCACTGCATCAAGTAAATACAACACACAAGCTTTACAGGACAATGCCCCAACCTTATTATTACTCACCAAAGCAATTACAAGGATTCGTGCTAACATACAAAGGATCTCAAGAACATCAACTACTAGTCTCGTGCCTATGCTCTCTCTCTCTCATGTATGATCTCACAATACAATATATAGTGGCAGTTACACCCCAACTGCCCTAGGGTGTGCTGGCCCAATGGGCACCAGCCACACACTCACACACACAGCAGTTACATCCCAACTGCTATAGGAGTTACCACACAAACAAACAAGAATTCCCCCACACGCCAGTTACTGGTGGTTCTTCTCGCAACTGCCCCATGTGTTTGGCATGTGAAGCCCCATCCCTTGCATGTGCATGCCAACTGCCATGCAAGTGTGCGCCAACTGCCTTCTGCAACTGCCCCACATGTTTGATGCATGTGCGTGCAACTGCCTCCCCTAAGACAGCATCAACTCCCAATGGACAGCACCAACCGCCCATGTCTCAGCAACACTTCCTTGGGACAGCGCCAACCGCCCATGTCTCAGCAACACTTCCTTGGGACAGCACCAACCGCCCATCAGGACAGCACCAACTGCCCACACACACACAGCCCACCCAAGCCATGTGTTTCTTGCGAGTGCTTGGCTGCCACCAAGCCACCCGTTCCCCATTTTCTCGAGCAACCAATCTAAGGGGCTAACATACGGCATGTGGACTACTCAGACATTTGTGGCTCTCTAGGTACAGAGACGTCACTGCGACACCCTAGGTAAGGGGTTAGCATTAAGACCACAGCGACGCCCTAGGTACGGGGTTAGCACGCCAGGTACGGCATGTGGACTATTCAGACATTTGTGGCTCTCTAGGTACGGAGACGTCACCGCGACACCCTAGGTACGGGGTTAGCATTCAGACCACAACGACGCCCTAGGTACGGGGTTAGCATGCCAGGTACTGTTGGATAATATGACCCATAGCGTCACTATTTGCACAGATCATTGTGTTGTTGTAGCAAATTAACTATGTAATAAGGAAATTGCACTCTCATCATTTGTGATTAGATCACCATAGATATATAAATGAAGAGAGGTCCCTATGATTAGTTCCTGGATTGAGATGATATGAGACAGTATCAGTCCACGAAGGATTAATCATTAAATATCCCTAGCCGTAGTATTATCGAGACTGGACATCGATAATGCGGAATAGGCTAGTATTGCACTTGTGCGCGTTGTGAGGGCACAACGGCATAGTTCTCATATATATAAGTATTGGATACTTGTGCAAGTGCGATAGGAGGTCGTGTTTCACCGATGGTACGGGAAACAGCTTCGCTCTGGATAGACCCTTCGGAATCCCATTGGTATTATGACTAGGTGTCTATGGGAGGCCGAAATCAAGGTAGGTGTGTATAGTCTTAACCTGAGACTTACATCGCTAATACTTACGACAATCGGTAAACTTTGGTTTTGGTGGTGGGGGATCTTAACTGGTTCTGTGTACACCACTTCTGGGTTTATCAGAGAATCGTAGTGTATTGGATGTGATGTCAAGACGGAAGTGTCACTCCAGTCATAATGGAGATGATGTCACGCAGGATACGGTATTAGTGCTCTTCAGTGATGCGCATCCAATCGTGATATTATGACCAGGTCATGAATATCCGATTATAGAGACTAGTTACCAGACATCCGATATGTGTTTCGGACGGGGCAGACACTTATCCAGCCCAGCCCTAGCACGTGACTATCTGATACTGGACCGATACGCACAATACATTAGTATACTACGCTTGATACAGATCTTTGATATTCTTTGATGAATATGTCCGGAGAACTTGGGAAGACTTGGTGCTTTGCTAGGAGTCGACCTTGTCTCGTAAATCGGGCGATAGGTACGTAGTACTTGGTACGTACATGATTCGGATACTCCGACGACCGTATTTACTGCCAGATTATCCGGGGATCTCATGGGTCGCTTCCCGATAATGCACCGATGACGCACAACTCGCACTCTTGAATAATCTGGGATTATACAGAAGATAGAGAAAATTAATCTAGGATTAATAACGGAGATATTTTATCCAGGATAAAATGTCGTCTAAAGAGAGAGAACGATTAATTTGGAATTTATCGAAAAATTATTATATTCGATATAATAATCGAAATTCGATTTCGACGCGAAATTAAAATTAGATTTTAATTCGGGCAAACGAGTTAATTTAGAATTAATTTGTTAGCGACGTAAATAATAATTTCGCTAGCCGTAATTATTCGATTTCATTAACGTCGCGACGTAAGCTCGGTATTCGGAAATATCGAACCCGAACGCGTGAGTGCACGTGGGCCCACTTTCATTTGGAAACGTGTGGGGCACATGACACATGTCGTATTATGCATTATTTAATTCTAATGCATTGCATGAAGATTGTGTACAATACACTTAATGGTTTTGCATGGAGTTTGAGTGTTTGACACTCTAAGCCATTGCATGTTTTGTGTCATAAGTTTATTATTTATTTAATAAACATTATGGCATAATTTAATTCATGAATTCGTACTTTGAGTACTTATTCGCAAAAACGAGTTTGACTCGATCAAAATCAAATCGTTGTTTGAACATTGGATGATCACTTAATTATCAGATTAATTAATTTGATTAGATTGATTGATAGCATGCTTATGTGTGAATACGTGGTTGTGTTGAATGAATAATGTATATCGGATGGATATTAGATGGGTGGGCAATTTTAGAAATTGTTGTAAAAATTCGATTTATAAATTGGACCTGCGTGTCCAGCCTTATCACTTCTTTCTCTTTCTATTCTCTTCTCACCTATTCCCCTCTATATATATGAGGTTTCTTTAGAAGTGTAGTGTAACGGGTAGAAGTAGTACAAGTGCTAGCTTGAGTGAGAAAGGGAGAGATTTGATCTAGGATCAATGTGTTAAGTATCCATCCGCATATCATTATTATTTTATTTCATACTCGCTTTATATATATTTAGAATGCATGTTTAAGGGTGTATGATGATGAGACACCTTATCAAAGATAATTAAATTGGTAGCCAATTTGCACGCGAAAATCCCTCAATCTATATTAAGCAAATATCCTTCCATTGAATGATTCTTGTTCAAGATCCGAAGTTGGCATTGGTTTGTTTTTTGACCAAAGTCAAGACCTTTGTCAATCAAGGATGTACTTGAATCATGAGAGTTTTGTTGCATATTGGTGTCTTGTCCAATCGTGATTTTTATTGGCCAAAGTCAGATCACTTTTTGTCCAATGACATTGATTACGAAACTTTCCTCGTCAATGGTTCCTGCTTAACTGGAATCATTAGGTTTGTTTTTGGCCAAAGCCAAGGCCTAGATGATTCGGAGGATATGGTTAGGAAAATGTATTGGATACATTGACATTATACATATGTTTCGGACTTGGATGTCCCCTAACCGGATCTAGGAATTGGATGAGATCCAATTGATCTGTGAGATCTACCTAGTTAAATAGCATACAGCTTTTTATTGGCCAAAGTCAGGGTTGTGTGTTATTTAATAGGATCCTAGCCACTAGGAAACACGGTTTCCCGAGTACTCCAAAGAGGGTTAGAGACTCGACGAAAAATAGTGGGAGGCAAGTATTGAATTTGCAACATTCGTTCAATTACTCGCTAAACACGCTCATTTATATTTTTCTCGTCACATTAATCAAAAGTATTAGTTGGACTAATATTTTATGTTGTTTTTTAAAAAATATATATAGTTGGACTATATACAAACTCATTCAATATATAGTTGATTTTATAATTGGATTATAGTAATCAATATAATTGAATTAAAATGATAGTTGATTTTATAATTGGATTATAGTAATCAATATTAAAATTATACTTGATTAAATAATTGGATTATTGTAATCATTATAATAAATAGTACCTTATTAAAATTGATTAAATAGTTGGACTATTAAAATCATGAAAGAATTGAAAGGTTGAATATTTAAAATATATAATCCTTGGATTAAATGTTTTAAATGATTTAATTTTCAATTGGGAATTAATAATAGGTTAATTTATTTGATAAAATAACTTATTATGACTAAGCCCATAATTAGCAAATAGTAGAGCATAAAGTCTTGGAAGATTTATGTGATGATGACTTTAGTGCTTAATAATATACTTACAATAAATCTATCTTTAGATTTAAAAGTATTAAAATTGCAATTAATAATTCTTGGAGAATTAATTGACTATTCTAGGGGAGAAAAGTCAAAGTTTGCAATTGGGCATGTAGCACAAGGTGCACATCATTTCGATATTCTAAAACCCAAGGCTTGGCCAAAGGTTTGTGAAATATTGAAAAGGTAATTGACATATCCCAAAGTGACTACCATTTGGATATGGAAGACACGAAGGAATTAAAGATAGGGAGAGGCTCTAACTTTAAAAATATTTGTCAAAGTTATTTTACTACTAGTATTAAAATTGGATTTTAAATACTTAGTGTGGTACATAATACATATATGTATTGACGTTCAGAATCCGCAGTGAGCTGGATACTGGCTTCAAGCCGAGATTTCTCTGCGAATTGGAAACGGGACGAAAGTCGCTGTTCGACTGTAGATACCTAAATTTAGGAACTACCATTTGGGTATGTACTTAAATTAGGAAATGTTATAATGTACTAGTTAGACTAGAGACATATCTCTATATCAGTGTTTAATCCGATGCGGATAAAACCTTTATATTTTAGAACACTAAAGTGTTTCATTATATAAAGATGATACTGAGATAAATACATTGGATGTAAATAACAGAATTTATATTTTGAATATAAATAAAATCTCAAACATATAAAATGACAAATAAATAGCTCAAATTGATTTGATCAATAGAGACTTATTTGTGGCATGTTGTCTAGGACACAATTAAAGAAGACTCGTATATCCACACTTTTTAAGAGTGGGTACTAGGACTGATTTGACTATTCAAATAAGGTCTACGATCTAGTTTTTTAGGTTAAAAACCTAAATACTATTTACTTGGTAATAGTAAAAGGGCCACCGATCTGTTAGCCCTATTCATGGTGAAGTAAGTGGGCCCATATCTAGCTTGGCTAGATGTGTACATGAATATTTCGTGACCTTAACGGATGTGGACATCACGTTGTGGTTATGTGTTTCTTTTGAAGAACACAGATCGGAAACTTTAGAGTTTCGACACGAAGTAGACAAACAGATCGGCTGTAGTATTATTCCGCCACGGTAAAACCGTAATGGAAAATACTTAAACAGTAAGTTTCATACGTAAATGAAAGAGTACGGTATTCTTTCATATGAGGACTCCTCCCGAGACACGTTAGTTAGACGGTGTGTCCGAACCAAAAACCGAATTTTTGTTGGACATGATAAGGTTTATCACGAGTCGCTCTGAGCTATAATTTCCTTCAACAGGATATGTATTAACAGTGCAAAACTTATTTAGAATAAGGTTCCATATAAATCTGTTTGACAGATATCATATAGGATATGAACAGGGAAGAAACGAGGTTTCTCATTCCTGATAATTTGGGTATGCCAGGCATAAAGTTTGGATGATACCAACTAAGAACCCAAATTGGATTAGTGCCAATATAGTTATCCTAAGGGAAACCTTAAGTATAGTACTTATAAATCCCACATGAGAAAATGTGATTGTTGCTCACCATGCGGTTTTCCTGAGAGGAATACCGATATGCAGTGGTCAGTGGGAGGATAGTGATACTCGATGAAAATCGGAGTAATACTATTCAAAGCACGAAGTCCTTAATGGAACACAAATAGTTCATCTATGATGAATCTATACCGTAATCTTCAAATACACAAGAACTGAGTAGATCGGATAGAGTCAGAAAACAACCTAGGGTATGGGTTTCTGATCAAACCTCATAAAGATGTCAATCTTATGAAGGTATATCCACCGACTACGTTTTGAGGAAGTGATACGAGGTATCGACTTCCTATTATGGCAAGTGCCATGATGAATCCGAAGTGGATTCCATGTATAACAACTATTTTGGATACTAGTTGTTGTACCACAAGGCATTGTGCCTAATGGTACGGTATCGTCTTCAAGGAAGACATACATAGATGGTAACAAACCAACGTACAAAGCTAGGCTTGTGACTGAAAAGGTATCGTTATCAACATTGTGTTAATAACGAATTCAACCTTTTACCTGTTGCCATGGTAAATCCATTTTGAAGATGCTTGAAAATAACTGTATATTTCATTTATGAAATATGTCAGTTACAGATCAAAATCGCTTTCCTGAAAAGGAAACCTTTTGGAGAATGTTTATAACATTCTGACGATTTTGTATAACCGACAAACAAGGTTTGCGGATTATTCAATCCATGTTTGGATTGAAGCAAGCATAAGGTTCTTGGAACTGACGTTTTGAAATAATCATAATGGTTTATGATTTAACTCAAAACGAAATATTCTTGTGTATATAAGGAGGTTAGTGGGAGAGCGCACTGACAGTGAAATTCCCATAAAGCAATTGGTGAAAGCTTGGCTTTCATAGATATTCTTCATAAGAAATTCTCCGTAGAATTCTGGAGAGTAACAACCTTTATTCAAGGAATAAAGATCTACTGGCTAGATTTAGAGTTGGTAACACTCTCTGAGAAATTGTACATTTAAAATGTACTTGTATTGGTGTCTCATACGCTTTGAGCATATGGAGTCACAATCGGGTCAATCCAAGGGATAGTCACTGGATTGAAGATTAAGAACATCTGTTAGTATCTAAGAGAACTAAAGATGTGTCTTAAACTATGGAGATGGAGAACTTGAAGTGACTGGGATCACTACTGCAAGTTTCCAAACAATTAAAATACTACGGTACTATAAAGTTTGAATAACAGGGACAGTGAGCTGGAAATCTTCCTAGCAAGATAACTATTGTCGAATAAACAACAAATGCGGATTATTGCTGCAGCTGAGGCAGCAATAGAAGACCATCTGGGTCGAAAATAAATCTAATAAGATTAGATAAAGTTCTGTTAGCAGCTGAGCTAGGCGTCAGCATAGGCTAAGGAATTAAAGGTCTCATCGACGATCCAGATATATACTTCTATATCATCTGATTCGTTCGGATCATACATCGTGGCGATGTGATGATCGTGTAAATCGCGTCAGACGATAATTAAGCAAATCTGCTGACGAAAACCTTTCCTCAGCAATTTGAGCGAATTGTACATAGTTCGGGTGTTAGACACTCGAGTGACTGGCTATGTGCCAAGTGGGAGATTGTTGGATAATATGACCCATAGCGTCACTATTTGCACAGATCATTGTGTTGTTGTAGCAAATTAACTATGTAATAAGGAAATTGCACTCTCATCATTTGTGATTAGATCACCATAGATATATAAATGAAGAGTGGTCCCTATGATTAGTTCCTGGATTGAGATGATATGAGACAGTATCAGTCCACGAAGGATTAATCATTAAATATCCCTAGCCGTAGTATTATCGAGACTGGACATCGATAATGCGGAATAGGCTAGTATTGCACTTGTGCGCGTTGTGAGAGCACAACGGCATAGTTCTCATATATATAAGTATTGGAAACTTGTGCAAGTGCGATAGGAGGTCGTGTTTCACCGATGGTACGGGAAACAGCTTCGCTCTGGATAGACCCTTCGGATCCCATTGGTATTATGACTAGGTGTCTATGGGAGGCCGAAATCAAGGTAGGTGTGTATAGTCTTAACCTGAGACTTACATCGCTAATACTTACGACAATCGGTAAACTTTGGTTTTGGTGGTGGGGGATCTTAACTGGTTCTGTGTACACCACTTCTGGGTTTATCAGAGAATCGTAGTGTATTGGATGTGATGTCAAGACGGAAGTGTCACTCAGTCATAATGGAGAATGATGTCACGCAGGATACGGTATTAGTGCTCTTTAGTGATGCGCATCCAATCGTGATATTATGACCAGGTCATGAATATCCGATTATAGAGACTAGTTACCAGACATCCGATATGTGTTTCGGACGGGGCAGACACTTATCCAGCCCCAGCCCTAGCACGTGACTATCTGATACTAGACCGATACGCACAATACATTAGTATACTACGCTGATACAGATCTTTGATATTCTTTGATGAATAGTCCGGAGAACTTGGGAAGACTTGGTGCTTTGCTAGGAGTCGACCTTGTCTCGTAATTGGTAGAACGTAGTACTTGGTACGTACGTGATTCGGATACTCCGACGACCGTATTTACTGCCAGATTATCCGGGGATCTCATGGGTCGCTTCCCGATAATCCACCGATGACGCACAACTCGCACTCTTGAATAATCTGGGATTATACAGAAGATAGAGAAAATTAATCTAGGATTAATAACGGAGATATTTTATCCGGATAAAAATGTCGTCTAAAGAGAGAGAACGATTAATTTGGAATTTATCGATATAAAAATATAATATTCGATATAATAATCGAAATTCGATTTCGACGCGAAATTAAAATTAGATTTTAATTCGGGCAAACGAGTTAATTTAGAATTAATTCGTTAGCGACGTAAATAATAATTTCGCTAGCCGTAATTATTCGATTCATTAACGTCGCGACGTAAGCTCGGTATTTCGGAAATATCGAACCGAACGCGTGAGTGCACGTGGGCCCACTTTCATTTGGAAACGTGTGGGGCCCACATGACACATGTCATATTATGCATTATTTAATTCTAATGCATTGCATGAAGATTGTGTACAATACACTCAATGGTTTTGCATGGAGTTTGAGTGTTTGACACTCTAAGCCATTGCCTGTTTTGTGTCATAAGTTTATTATTTATTTAATAAACATTATGGCATAAATATAAATTGATTTTTGGTAAATCATTGGGCTTCATTCGTCTTCAAATCGACTCAACCGATCAATATGAGTATTCCGCTACCTCCGTTGATGTGTTCACGCATGTTTTCATGTCTTTATTTGATCTTGGGACCTTAGAATAAACCAACAGGTACGGCATGTGGACTATTCAGACATTTGTGGCACTCTAGGTACGGAGGCGTCACTGCGACACCCTAGGTACGGGGTTAGCACTCAGACATTTGTGGCTCTCTAGGTACGGAGACGTCACCGCGACACCCTAGGTACGAGGTTAGCACTCAAACATTTGTGGCACTCTAGGTACGGAGGCGTCACTACGACACCCTAGGTACGGGGTTAGCACTCAGACATTTGTGTCTCTCTAGGTACGGAGACGTCACCGCGACACCCTAGGTACGGGGTTAGCACTCAGACATTTGTGGCACTCTAGGTACAGAGGCGTCACTACGACACCCTAGGTACGGGGTTAACACTCAGACATTTGTGGCTCTCTAGGTACGGAGACGTCACTGCGACACCCTAGGTACGGGGTTAGCATTCAGACCACAGCGACGCCCTAGGTACGGGGTTAGCACGCCAGGTACGGCATGTGGACTATTCATATATTTGTGGCTCTCTAGGTACGGAGACGTCACCGCGAAACCCTAGGTACGGGGTTAGCATTCAGACCACAGCGACGCCCTAGGTACGGGGTTAGCACGCCAGGTACGGCATGTGGACTATTCAGACATTTGTGGCACTCTAGGTATGGAGGCGTCACTGCGACACCCTAGGTATGGGGTTAGCACTCAGACAACCAACATCATCACTGCGGCACTCTAGGTATGGAGACGCAACCGCGACGCCCTAGGTACGGGGTTTAGCATTATCAACTCAGCACAGCAGGCAGACCAGGTGACAGCTGGCGAGCCAGGTAAGTAAAAATGCATTGCACGTACTTTGATAGGATTGTCATTGTCACACACTGCACAAGTCCCATCAAAGTGGGGGCGACTGTAGGCATTGTATTTTTACACATTAGCCCAATGATGAGTCTCGTATGGAGGCAACTACTTCTTTAGTCATGAAAGTCGCGGGAAACGGACGTTGGAAGGGTAAAGTTGGAAAATAGAATTTTTGATGGATTTAATCTCGTTGTTTTCGCTTCGGTTGCTTGTTATACCTCGTTTCTAAGGTCACCTTAGGCCGAAAACTCCCATAGACCACATACCTAACCCAAACCAAGCCCAAATACCCATGTCAACCCAAGTCAAACCAAGTCAAACCAAATCCATGCCCAAAGCCCCTTTATTTAGGTATATGCATATTTATCACATGTTTAAATCTTGTAAATCCTTACCTAAATAAAAGAAATCAAATCAAATCCCTACCAAATCCTAATTAGGAGATGCATTCCTTATTAGAAATCAATTAGGAGATTCCTTCCTAATCTAATTATGAAAGTCTTCTCTCTTTGCCTATAAAAAGAGGCCTTCACCCCCCATTCAAGACCTAGCTCATACACCTCTCTCACACGCCTAAAGCACTCTCTTAAGCCTCCATTGCACGCCGAAGCATCCCCCTGAATCCTCCATTGCCGCACCTTCAAGATCCAATAGCCTCCATTGCCGCATCTTCCCTCCATCATCAACGCCCTTCACGCCCAAGCCCTAAACTTAACCCTCCATTGGCGAGTACCAGCCCATATTCACAGCCCTAAAACACCCTCAAATAAACCTTATTCACAGCCCTAAAGTCGCACTAAACACCCTCCAAACACAGCCCCATTCGCAGCCCCAAAACAGTCCCGAAACACCCCTCACTGCACCTTGAACTGCACAGTTTCGTCCCCTGTTCTGGTCAGTTTTTGTTGCGTCTTTAACCCATAAAACAATCCTAAAATCACCTAAACACCATCCCCAAAACCTCCATAAAGTTTCCCTAAAAAATCCTCACAAACGCACCTCCCTAAGCCTTCAAAATCACCCAAAACAGTCTGCTAAACCATCAAGACACTGACCTGAAACATAGCAGCGAAACAGCAGCGAAACGGACTTGAAACAGCAGCCCGAACAGCAAAACAGCGAGGAAAGACGTTGAGTTGGTGAACTAAAAGAGTAGCGGATCATTCACCCTTCCAACGGACGTGTAACGCCCTTTCTTAGACTATAAAAGAGGTTAGACCTGAGGGCACCTTTCTACTTATCTTCTTTATTGTTGTTTTATTTATTTTGATATATAATTGCATGAGAGTCGTTTGAAGCATGATGTGATTGTTGGATGAGCGGGATATGTGTTCTCTTTTGTGGTATATCGGATGGAAACCCGGACGTAAATTCCATAGCCGACTCCGAATGGACGGTAGTATGGTCTGTACTCGGGATACAATGCCACGTACCACTTAAGATACACGCATCTCGTCTCATCCTAATTTGTATTTGAGCATGTTATAGTCTTTAGGTTATATGTTTATTATTTAAAGCTTGGTTTAATTTAATTTGTTATTTATTTGTTAAAGCATGTTTAGGTTGTTCATTATGCATGTTCTTAGTTTATGATGCGTTTGGGTAATGATTTGTACATGTTGATTTAATGGTTCAATATGCTTGTTGTGTTACATTGCGTGAAATTATTTGGATGAAAGCATGTTAGATCTAAGTACCCTCGATCATGAATGATGAATAGATTCGGTTAGTTTATTGCACAAATTATATCATCACAAGTGACATAAGTAAGGGACCATTCCGAACCCAACGGTTTGAGGTCTTCCCTTGGGAGGGGTGAGTGCGGCCTTAAATCTTTGTCCCGGTTCACACCGGGTGGCGACTCCATGTTATTTCGTACTTCCCAACTAGGCCGCGAGCCTAGAACAGCGTCGCCCAGGTTTTGTTGTCTACACATGGGCACAAAAAGGATGATACTTTTATTACTAAAACACGCTTCTCAGCTCTCCTTCTTGTTTTTTTTTACAAGTGTGATGGTAATGATCCTGTTCTGGCTTACACATACTCTGCTCTCCTATTTATAATAGTACAAAAATCAGACTCCTATTCGTATAAGAATACCTAGTTGAATTCAGTCTTCTCTTCCTGTAAGGATTTCTAATCCAACGTTGCCTCCCCTTTTTCTTATTCCTTTTTGGATTCTGACTTCATTTCCTTGTGAAAATAGGATAATCCGTTTCATCTTATCCACAGGAATAGGGTGTCATCATCTTGAGCATATCTCGCCGTCTGGTCGGTTTTCATGTGGTCGGTCATGATAGTCTTTTATGCTGAGAATGCTGCTGTCGACCTGATAGTGCCCGGCTATCTGAACCCAAGTGATCGGTTGCCGGTCATAAAGTGCTCGGTCTATTTCTGTTGTGGTCGGTTCGAAACCGTAAGGTGCTTGGACCCTTAAGGTGGTCGGGTTGGCCTTAACAATTTCTCCAAATGGTGGGAATTACCCTTCTGTCCTCGTCGTGCTGCTTCAAATATCTTAATGCCTGAAAACACCATCAACATCTGTCCCCTAGTTCTCGGTTCCAACGAGTGTGCAAGTTGGTGTCGGGAACTATATAGAGATGGTGTGCTGATTTACTCTTTTGGGGGTCGGCCCGGTGTTGAATCGATATGTTACGTCGCCTCTTTTCAAGCGCTTTTTCTTGAGACGCGCAACAGTTATGTCCGCTTAAATGCCTATCAAATCATCTTTTAGGGTTTCTTCTAAGTTCGACACTTTTCAAACATCTGCCGGGTTCCCGCCAAAAAGGGAGCGAATCGACCGTGTAGAGGCATTTCAACAGTGCGCTGATCTCAACCGTCCGTTTAATTTTGGGAGACCTCTCTTGCAGTCGACACTTGGCATTCATCCTGGTTTCTTCTCTCGATCCAACGGCTATGAGCGTCCTGACCATGACTATAAGAAGACGAGGCTTTCACTGTGTAATCTTTTTGGCAATTTCTCATTCTTTCCTGAAAATATTTCCGTGACTCGCTTAACTCAGTGCCCTCGGAGTTCAACCGCGGGCTTTCTTTCTCTCCGCTGCGATCATAAGGGACGGGCAAACCGTACTGCACAACCTCCGGCTTTTCTGAGAAGAACAAGTAAGTCTTCTAAACGACCTCTTCCCTTTTTGTGTTGTGAATCTTGCTGATTTTTGAATGTGGCTAGGGAACGACTTAAGGCTTTGTTGGATTTTGATTTAGGGCACTTTTAGAACCCACATGTTTTAGCTTAGACGGAAGAAACCTGAGTAGTTTCTTAGTTATAGACTGACTTCCCCTTCTTTTTTTTCCGGATGTTAGGGATGTCTGACGATATTTCTCCCTCTGAAAATCCTGCTAAACCCTCAACTCCCCCTGCTGAAGAGCTCTCATCGGGCTCGGGGCACCCAGTGTAGAAGACCTTGACACTACCCCCACTCCTTCTGAGATTGAACAAGATTCTTACCATCAAAGGGTTCCTCGGAAGGATCCAGAGCCCGGTGATCTTGGCTCCTCGGCTCTGGATATGAACCGTCCTTCCAAGATAACTGAAGATGACCTCGCACTACTTCGACAGCGATATGATATCCCGATAGACATCGCCCTTGAAGTTCCCGGCCTGATGGATCGTGCTAGTCAACCTGACGAGGGCTCGGTGGCACTTCTTCCTGCTTTTTTCGAGTGTGGGCTGCGGCTGCCGATGCAATGTTATTTTGCTTGGATGCTGGCCGAGATGGAGATTGCCCCCTGTCAACTAAGTTTAAATAGTTGGAGGATTTTGGCCGGTATACATGTGGTTTGGCACCGGGCAGGTTTAGGTGAACCTTCTTTGGAAGAGGTGAATAGGTTATATCATTTGAAATCCAACCCAAAGACTCACCACGGTTGGTATTACCTCTCTGCTTATGATAGTTCGTCCAACGTTGTCCGGAAACTTCCTGATTCTAACAAGAATTTCAAAGATCTTTGGTTCTGGGCTACTGGGGATTGGGGCCGGGTCCTGAGATCGTTTGAAGAGGACGTCTCGGTTCCGGATATCTTCAGATCGGGAGGTTAGGGGTTCCTTATCATCTTTATGTGTCCTTTCTTCTTAGCTTCATGTTTTTAGGGTCCTGACTTCTTTTATTTCTCCCAGCCTGTTGGAGGGATGCTCCCAAGGTTTCCCGCCAAGTCCGGAGGCGGGTATCCTGGGCTCGGCGATACGCCGGTCTCTGAAGGGAGTTGGTAAATGATGCAGCTTTTGTTGAGTCGGGACTTATACGGGCCGCTCCTCCCAAAGTCTCGGGTCGGATAGGTAGATGTCTGTTGATCTTCTTAGCCGGTTCCTTCGCTTATTTATCATTTTTGATGTCTTCTTTCTCCCCCCCTTTTTTTGTATGCTAAGGCCCTGAACCTTTCTTTTGTCTTTGTTCTTTGCATGCATGTCGAAGAGACCAAAGTATCTCGAGAAGTTGGCCGGTACTATGAAGAAGGCCGGCCGCGCTGATACTGGAATCTCCTGAGCACATCCTGAATCTGTTGAAGCTGGGAGGGTGTCTCAGGGGAAGGTTTATCCGGCTACTCGAGGTTTATCTTCTCCTTCTGGTGCGCCGTCATCAGGATCTGCTCGTTTTGTTAGTCTGCCGAAGCCTTTTAGGAAGAGGAGGCGTCAGTTCGGGTCAGAGGAGACTGAGTTGGTTCAAAAGGAGGAGGAAGAGCCCGTCCAGGGCAAGAAGAAAGATGCCCATCGGGGGAAAAAATCGTCTGGGGGCTCCTCCAAGAAACGAAAAGGTTCTGTAATCCTCGGTGTGGATGATTTGGGGGAAGACATCCGGGAGGCTACTTCCCATTTAGTGCCGGCATTTAATGAACTGGCCGAGGTG